>PVKA01003927.1:86780-104504 GCA_004027165.1 Ctenomys sociabilis | reverse complement strand
TGCTCTCTGCATTTGTTCTGGGTGAGCATCGTTTTTCCACCCAATGTTTCTGGAATTCATTCTTTATTTCAGATGCTATGTATTCAAATATTTCTTTTTTAATTTGGGGAATTACTTCTTGTTTTATTTCCTCTATAGCTTTCTGCTGTTGTTCCTTTGCTGCTGTATCTGTTAGTTCATTCGTTGCAGCTGAGCTAGTGTCCTCTGCCCTTCCTGATGGACTCGAGGTCTGGGATTGCACTTTTCCCCTCCTCTTTATCATTTTGTATAGCACTGATCTTTGACCTTTGGTGTAGAGCTTTGGTGCAGCTATAACCTTAGCTTGTTATGAGATTCGGGTGCCAGTCTATTAAGTTTGAGATTTCCCAGGTATGCCTATCCTGGGTCTAGCTGTTGTGTTCAGTTCCTTTTTTGCTGCAGCTCCTTTGGTTCCCCTATGTTGGTTCCCGGGGTCAGCCCTCCTGTGTCAGGCAGGTCGTTCCCCAGGTGGGTGGGCCTGGGCTTTGGTGGGTCTTCTGGGCTCACAAAAGGATAGTGGATAATCTTATTCACTGAGTAGGCTGTACTGAGCCGGCCAGCTTATGCTGGGTCCAGATCTAGAGGCCGTAGCCCGAGAAGGCTGGGAAAGGTCCCTCTGGTGTAGTGGGCCTGGAGCCCTCATTCACAGGCCACGCTGTGCTCGGTTTCTGTCCATAGCGTGGGACCGTGGATTGCTGAGAAATGTCCCTCCGGTGTGGCAGGCTTGGAGTTCTCACTCCAGGCCGACCTGCACTGGGTCTGGGGCTTTGGGGTGGGACTGGTAATCACCTGGAAATGTTTCTCTGGCACAGTGTGCCTGGAGCTGTCACCGGGCCACGGGGGGTGGCAGGCAGGTAATCCCTGGGAAATGTATCTCAGGCACGATGGGCCTGGAGTTCTGCACTCACTGACCTTTGATGCCCAGAGAATCAGGAAAATTCCCACTCAAACAATGGGCTTTAGTCAGGGGATCCAGGGAGGTGTTGGTGAGTGGGTCCTGAGGTTTCAGGCCAGTCACTGGCTTGGAGAAGTTGGGGACAGGGACCTGCGTAGCGCGCGTGGGAAGAAGCCAAAGGCTCTCCCTCAGACTCACCACACTCTCACTGATCTGGGAAGCCTGGAGAGTTCTGTAAATTCACTCTCATTGGGAGAGCTTGGCGCGGGATCCAGGAAGCCGCTGGAGTCAGCCACTGTCTCAGGCCGGTCTCTGGGGCTGGGCGGGTGAGGGCAGGGGCGGGATGGAGGAGGATGGCGGAGCCGGCCGCGCTGTCTCTGGCCGGTCTCAGGGGCTGGGCGGGCGCGGGCGGGATGGAGGAAGTCATATACTGATTTCAGTTCTCAGAATATATACCCAGTTGTTGGAGAGCTGGACCTTATTGTAGTTCTACTTTTGCATTTTTGTTTTTGTGTTTGTTTGTTTTTTTGAGGTATTTCTACACTATTCTCAAGAAATGGCTGTTATAATTCACCTTTCTGCCAAGATTATACAAGATTTCCCCTTTCTCCATCTCCCTCTAGTATTTTTTGTTTTGTTTTGTTTTTTTGTCTTTTTGAGTATTGCCCTTCTAACTGGGCTGATACCGTACCACACTGTGGTTTTGATTTAACAGTTTTCTGGTGATTAATGATACCAAATATTTTTCATGCACTCAGTGACTGTTTGTATGTCCTCTTCTGAGAAATGTCTATTTGGATAGTTGCCCCATTTTTAATTATATAATTTGGCTTTTACTGTTGACTTTGAGTTCCTTGTGTATTCTGGATACTGATCCTTTGTTGGATGAATAGCTTGCAAATATTCTCTTCCACTCTGCAAGCTGTCGCCTCACTGTGATGTTTCCTGCTCTGTGTGGAAGGCTTCTGGTGTGACCTAATCCCATTGGTCTACTTTTGCTTTTATGGTTTGTATTTTGGGGTCTTACAAAAATGATTGTCTGTGCCGATGTTCTGAGATATTTCTTCTCTGTTTTCTCTTAGTAGTTTGATACTTTATATTTTGATTTTTGATTCGCTTTATGGTGGTTTTTGTTTATGATAAGAGGTAGGGGTGTGGTTTCATTCCTATGGTGCCTCGGTAATTCTTCCCCTACTGAAGAGGCTGTCTTTTTTCCACTGGAAGTTCTCTGGCACCTTTGTTGCCTGTAGGTGGATGTATTTATTTCTCGCTCTCCATTCTGTTCTATTGGTCTGTACTTGCTGCTCTATCCCAGCGCCATGCTGCTGTGGTTACTGTAGCTCTGCGGTGTGTTTTGAGATGGGATATTGTGATCCCCTCAGTTTATTTTTCTCAAGATAGCTGTAGCTGTTCAGGATGTTTTGTTGTTTTGCATGAATTTCAGAATTGCTTCCTCTGCTTTTTTACAGAGTGTCATTGGTATTTTATGGGCATTGATGGTGATCTTAAGTATGAGGAAGAATTTTCCTTCTAAAGAGAATTGGGGGGGGAAGGGAAAGGAGGGAGGGAGAGATAGAGGAAGGGAGGAGGAGGAAGGGAAGGAGGGAGAGAATAGTAGGCAGTTAAAGCTGTGAAAAAGCAAAGCAATTCTTGAGAAAAGAGTGATAAACAATTTCTTGAAAGGAATTGCAATTCTATGTGCTCTCTGGCTCAGGGCAACTGGAAAAGTTCTTGGATTTTAAGGTTAGGGGAACTAGAAGGCTTTTGGCTACAGCATAAGTTTCCAGAGTAACCTGTGAAGAAAATTTTACAGTGGAAAGAGATGGTCAGATTGTGAAATGCTTCCTACGCCAGCCCTGTGCTGGGCTGGGGACTTTTTCATTGTCATTAAATGCCCGTGGAGGAGGCCAGGTGTTGTTATTATTAGGATCCTGCCTCTTTTTTAAAGTAATAATTGTGACAGAAATACAGAGCTGGATGAGTAGAGGGAGGGGCTGGTATCAGAATGGTTAGATGTCAGTCTCTTCTCCAGTCACCCAACATTAGTGGTGGTGGTGGGGCTTCTCACAGCACAGCGAGCATTGTATTATTGCTGTGCTACCTATTTTGGAAATGGTTTCTCTAGAAAACACTAAGCTAGGATGAAGTAGAAGGGCTGGCTTCAACAACTTCTTCCCCAGAACCAGCAAAATGAGGCAGTTTAATTGAATGAGGTCAGTGTGGGGCTCTGAGAAGTTTCTAGCCTGGGTGATGGAGTGGAAGTGATTTCATTAGCCAGCAGAGAGACTGCAGCAGTGCTTCACGTCTGCTTGTCCAAGGGTCGTGACAGTGTAGCTTGCTCGTGGTAACTACATGACATGAACCTGTCATGTCTTTATTATTTGGCTTTATGTGTGTGAGTGAGGTGGACACATTTGGAGACACTGGAATCCAGGGAAGATTTCACAATCCTCAGTCTTTGCCCTCACTGATAAGTACCATTCTGCATCCTGCAGGGGCATATTAATTGCTGCTTGCCCCATTATCCCCTACCATGAGGGAGGGACCACCAAGGAGCACAGAAATGAGTGGCTGCTTGTTGAAGCCACTGCTGAGATCCCTGCACACATTTTTCTGGCATGCCTCTTCCTCTGAGACTAGGATGTAATTTATGGGCCATTTCCCCTGCTGTTATCTTCAATTTCTCCTTTGACCTCATGCTTATAAATCCAGATGCCAGGTTTCTTTGGAATTCATTTTACATCCCTCAGAAATTTTCTCCTTCCCTTTATTGCTTCCCACTCTAACCCATTGTATCCCAGCAGTGGCTGCTTTGGACACGGACCCTGTGAGGCATCTGTGGATCATCCTTGAGTTACATCCAGTGAATGGATTCGTGTCAGGCTCTGTGGGTGGAGAACTGAGTCAGGGACATTGTGAGCCAATGAAGTCTAGAGTATCTCACGTGGAGCCAGCGTGCACCCATGAGTTGAGCATGCGTGTGGGTCACAGTGTTATAATTCGGTGGGATGATTGTACTCATCGGTTAATACCCAGCTCAACTTTCCTCCCTCATGAAAAGGGTCTGATCATTGTTGTCGTAACCCTGCAGTTTTTTTTTTTTTTTTTAATCTGAATCATTCCTCTGATCATAGGTAGCCTGTGTCTCACAGGTTGCTTTTCTTTGCAGTATGAGGGATTGAACTTAGGACCTTGTGCTTGCCAGGCAAGCACTTATTCCACTGAGCTATCTCTCTGGCCTCATGGTTGCTTTTCAAAGAGCATTCAAGTATCCCAGAGAAGGTCAAGCTCCCCAGGTGAAGTTTCCATTCTCACAGATGTGGGCACAGAGAGTTGCTGTCCTCTGAAACTGTGTGGGTTGGAACAATGACGTGTTGCGTGCCTACGGGTGTCTCTGAACCACCAGCCACAGTAATTATTCCCTTTTATTGACTGCCTTTTATGTTTTTGTCACTGTGCTGCATGTTTTATTGATCTCATTTGAATTTAACCACCCTCTGAAGTAGCTGTTACCATCCCTGCTTTCTAAATGAGGCCAGAGACAGGGCTTGGAGAGGTTATGCCACCTGCCTGGGGTCACACGGCTAGTATGGAGCCCTAATGCCAACCTGGAACTGGGTGTGACTTCAGGGTCAGTGACTGTTGGTCCACACTGTGCTGCTGCTTTGGAAACAGTGGTGCCCACATTTCCACAGGTGTGGAATGGGATCTTCTTCTCCAGGCTCGTATGGCCAGAGAAGAAAGAAGTTCTGGATCTAAAGAAAGAGGATAGTTTCTTTGGGGGACAGTGTGTGTGTGTGTGTGTGTGTGTGTGTGTGTGTCTCCCTGTGTGTGTGACCACTTTGCTTTATTTATTTTCTTGATCCTTTTCAAGTCTTCCAGCTAAAGAATTTCAGTACAGAGGGGTCATTTGTTGAATCTGATTAACTTGTCCATATGACCTCCTGGTGCCTACGCAAACGAGGCTGCAGCCAACTTTATTTCTCCATTAATTCAGCAGAAAGTTGTTTAATATTGTTAGGTGCAGCAGATCTCCTACTGTAGAGTTTATTTGGGAGGGACTTTAGTTCCTAAAGCTGGTCCTTACCAAGCCATGAGATGGGAGAGTGATGCAGAAGGGGGTAAGGGAAGGGAAGCACCATTCAAAATGTGAGGGTGAGGCAATGCCTAGCATCTTTACGGCTGGGTGTTGGTCACCTTTGCAGTTCACTTGGATTCCTTGAAAACCTCAGGAAGGAGAAAGTTTTATGGGAAGGTCAAGAGCGTGGCCTGGAAGCTGAAGTAGCCAAGACTTATGGTCTTGGAGGCAGAGGCAAGAAGATCATAGATGGAAGCCCAGCCTGGAGCCCCGTAGTGATATAGCAAGACCCTGCCTCAAAACAAAAAATTAAACAAAGTGCTGGAGATCTAGGTCTGTGACTTTTCAAAAGCCCAGAACAGGGCCTGAAAATATGCGTATTTAACAGAACCCCTGATGATTCATAGTTAAAAAGCTTGAGTTTCCCAGTATTCAAGGATTTTCTGAGAATCCCTAAAAACAGAGGCAGGTAGATTAGAGGATAGGAAGCAGGCAGGATGGTTGAGAATTTGGGGAGGCCTTCTCTTTCATGATTCAACCAACTTCAAGTCAAAAACATTGAAAAATTGCATTTCTATTGAACGTGTATGAACTTTCCTCCTTGTCATGATTACTTAAACCATAAAACTTGACATCTATTTATGTGGCATTTACTGTTGCATTTGGGTGATATAAGTAACCTAAAAATGATCTAAAGCACACAGAAAGAAGTACATAGATTATCCACAAATATGGCCCCTTTTCATGTAAGCATCCTGAGTATGCAAGGGTGTTGGTGTCCTTGGTAGTCCTAAAGCCCAGGGCCTGGGGCCCCAGGAAGCAACTGTACTTTATTGTTGATTTATTTCATGTCACAGCCTTCTCCTGTCACTTGCTCCTTCCCATCTTACCTTCCAGGGTGCAGCTCTTTCTGTAATAGATGGAAATGAACAGAGATCATATTCAGTGTGAATTATTGCCTTCTTAGAATTTCACAACACCCCGTGATACAGTTGGCCACAATTGGTATTGTAATGTAGAGACATAGTAGAAAAGCAAATATAATCTAAGATGCCATTTGCATGATAGAGATCAAAGATTTAGATGAAGTTTTTCAGTACTGGGGACTGAACTCTGGGTTTTCACACTAACCTACATGCCAGCCCTTTTTATTCATTTATTTTTATTTTGAGACAGGATCTTGCTAAGTCTCTAAATTCCCAGGCTGGGCTCAAATTGGATATCTATCCTCCTGCCTCAGCTTCCCAGAATATTGAGAATACAGTCATGCATCACTGTGCCTGGCTGATCTAGCTGATTTTTAAGAAAGCATTCTCACTTTTAGAGGCAGAGGCAACCAAGCTGCCCAAGGGTTTATGACTTGGTAAAGTTAATTTTATCTTTTATTGAGACCTGAAAAGATTCCCAGTTAAATGCATTGAAATGAGTCTACAATAAAACTTCTCTTCCATTTCTGTTCTAGAGAGCTTTCCGGATATTTCAATTTTTCTTGTATAGGGAACTGGGAAGCAATGGCTAGGAACCAATGTCAACCCAGCCCTATTTATGCAAATTGCTTTGCTCTGTGGCCTGTTTACAACCTGTAGGGTCATTGAGTTTCCATTTCACACTTCCCAAATGCAGATGTGACTGGGATATGGAGTTCTTGATTTATTAGCTGATGTCAAGGCAGTGTTGGAAATACAGCGTGTATGTTCTTGCTTCTGGAGACCCTCTGTGTTTGATGTAGGAATGTAGGCATTTGAGAACCAGAAGGAGATGCATTTCACACTCAGAAATCCTATGTGGCCTGTGCTTGTGGATGGTAGAGTTGAAATGTACAACCTGTGTGGTTTTAGAAGGTTCTCCTGCTGGAATCTGAGTATTGCCCTACAGGATGTTCTAGTCATTCACTCTACACACACACAGACACACACACACACACACACACACACACACACACACACACACACACACACACTGCCAGAAAGCCCACGCTTATATATAGAAACCCTGTTCAGGTAGCACATGGAATTGTGCTCTGACTTGTTCAGTGAATGCTAAGTGAAATTCCTTCCTGCTAACGTTCATTTCTCTGCCCTGAGAATAATGAACAGAGGCAAATGTCTTTGCAGTCCATTGCCCTGTTATGTGTGGAGATGTGGGTTGTTCTTGGTGTGCATGTACAGTAAACATCCTGGAAGTGGCAGAGAGGGAGGGAAGGGGAAGGGAGGTGGAGGGATGGAGAGAGGGTGGGGAGACAGAGAGAGAGAGAGAGAATGCACTGTAATGAGGGGATATTTATAGAGCTGGGGGGTATAAGCGAGGCTTCTGGAGGAATGGGCGAAATGGCCTGACTGCAGGTATTAATGGGAGCGCCACATGCAGAGTGCACAGAGCGACAAGGCCCATCAGCATTACAGATGGTTCTTTTAGTTAATTTAGAAGAAACTCTGATCAGCCAACAGAGCTTTGAGGATGGATGCGGGAAAAAGAAGACTGGGGCATATGGAGAGAACATATTTGTTCTTGGGAAATCAGTAGAAAATGTTTAATGTCATCACAGCCTCATTTGCATAAAAATAGTCATAGGCAGCAAATCAAATGAAAGCAAAGGGAGATGGGGTGGAACCAGAGCTGTTCCGAGTTCCATTTCATTATGTAGAGTATAAATAATTCAGTTGAATAAATAAGTTCAAAATTGCTTCAAGTATATGTACTGCACAGTATCATTCCTTGAAAATTCCTTTAACAGTACATGTCATGATGAGGAAGTAATGCGATTATGCCTCCGTGGGAGACACACTCGACCCTTGATAAAAATATGGAGCTCTCTGAAGCTCTCAAGTGTTTCCTGGACACAAGTGAATTTTTTAGGTCCACAGCCGTATTCATACAGTGACCTCGAGGAAGTTAAACAAAGCATGGCTTAGCATCACTGTGTCGAATACAGTGCTCCTTGTGGATGGGCCTGTTCGAGCAGTATCCAGCAATCAGAAGTCTGCAGAGTCCTGGATTGTGCCATGCTAGGTAGATAATCCTATGTCAATATTTGGAAACTTGGTTGCAGAATGAGAGTTACTGTTTCTTTTGTACAAACTCATCAGTAAAATTCTTGGGCAAGTATAAATTGTGGCATGGACAAAAAGCAATGCACTTATTTTTCAGTACTGGGAGCAATCTATCACTGAGCTACATTTCCAGACTGGACTTAGACTTTCGATTCTCTTGTCTAGACTTCCAGAGTGCTAGGGTTATAAATGTTATGTCCCTGAACCAGTTGCTATGCATTAATTAGCTGGTTTCAGCAAATATTGTCTAACGCTATAAAGAAAGCTATATGCAGAGACTGTGGAAGGCATAACAGATGTGTATGCATAGGCCTGTACTCATTTGATTTTATTCATTAACTCAGTAAATACTCAACAATAGGCTGCCATGGCCTGGCACTATGTTTTTGTATCAAGATTATTGCAGAAGACAGATAATAAACTGGAAAAAAATCAAAATAAAATAATCATAGATTGTGGCAAGTGCTTTGAGGGAAATAAACAGGAGCTAATATATGAAATAGCTGAGAGTGAGGGTGGACTTTAGAACAGATGCACTTAGGAAGCAGAGGAGATGAGCGGAAGCTTGAGGACCCTACAGAAATCTCCGAGAAGAAAATACAGCCATTAGCAGAACTCAGGCTGGGACGGATGTAGCTTCATTTAGGAACTGACGGGAGCTCCTGGAAAATAGTTTGAAGGAGATAGAAGGGTAGGAGGAATGAGATATATATTGGGTAATGAAGCAATACTGAGTTAGTATAGGAAGCGTTTCCCTCCCCAGAATATATGAAGTGTTTCTCTACTCAGAATTCAAGCCCATCTAGAACCTTAGAAGTTTACCTTGTGTGGACATAGGGGTCTCATGGATTAATTAGTAAAACAGGAATATAATTGATCAAGGAGGGTCATAAATGGAAAATGATTATCACCCTTTGAGAAGAGGAAAGGCAGAGATGGGTCAGACACAGAAGGAAAAAGGTCCCATGAAAAGTGATGCATCTACAAGTCAAGGAGTACCAAGGATGTCAGCCAAACTGCAGATCCCAGGAAGAGTAAGAGACATTGCATTCCTAGAGCTTAGAGAACATGGGTATCTTGGTTTCTTTTCTCTGTTGCTGAGAGAAAATACCTGACACCCGAAGTTAAGGAAGAAACAGTTTATTTAGCTTATAGTTTTTGAAGGTTTCAGTCAGACAGCTCCAAAGCAGAGTGGCACATGGCACAGGGGCAACAGTTCAAGGCAGCAGGAGGCAGAAAAAGCAACAAGATCACAAGGGGGTCAGCAAGCCTTGTTTTCTCCCTTTTATTGCATGAGGCTTCCCATCCTCAGATGTGTATAGCACTCACCTCAGCTCCCTGCGCAAGATAAGGACGTTTACAGTGAGAACCCTGGCCCTCTGCTGAGCCCGTAGTCAAACTTCTCAAGTTGATACAATGTATTAACCATTAAAATGGTCCTGCTAAGTCTGATTTGAAACTTACTTTCTCTCATTACTGGGGATTGAATCCAGGACCTATGTGCTAAGCTTTATCGTGGGCCCTTTTTAAATTTTATGACAGGGTCTCTTTTAGTCACCAAGTTACACAGGCTGGGGTCAATTCTGAAGTCCCCCATCAGCCCTCCAGAGAGCTGGGATTTCAGGCCTACACCAGTGTGTCTGGCAAAACCGAGGGCATTAAAGAAAGCAAGCTAGAGGCAAGACTGAAGGTTTGCAGTCCAAACTTGACAGCTTCGGAAGAGGAGAGAAATGTAGCAAATGATGCAGAGATAGAAGAGTGGAGGAAGAAGGAGAAAAATTTGGGAAAGACATGGAAGCTAGCAGAGCAGTGTGGCTGGCAAGGACCCAGCTCTTACTGGTGATGCACAGTGGATTTGGCAGTGTGAAGTTCACTGATGGTCTGACCAAAGATCTTTAGCCCTGGTGGGGGGTGGGTAGGGAATGAAGGAAGAGGGGAAAGGAGAAAGCAAGCTGACTTCTGTTGAATGTTAATGTAAGAGTGAAAAATAGAGGGTTTGAAAGACGGCGGACAGCGTGGACCAGCAACAAACTACCAACACTGTAGAGCAGCCACTGGATCTCATCAGACTCAGCCTGGATGAGCGAATCTATGTGAAAATGAGGAATGACTGAGAGCTTCGAGGCAGATTACACGCTTATGATCAGCATTTAAACATGATATTGGGAGATGTGGAAGAAACTGTGACCACTATAGAAATTGATGAAGAGACATATGAGGAGACATACAAATCAACAAAACGAAATATCCCAATGCTGTTTGTCCCGGGAGACTGTGCTGGGCTAGCTGCCCCTCCACTAAGAGTTGGCTGAAATGGAAATTTTTTGCTGTGTTGCAACATTGGGCTGTTTAACTGCACCAGACGTTCAGGAGACGAGGCTGCACACACATTTGATACCAGGGGATTTATTCACCAATGAAATGAGTTGCTTTGCAAAAACCTTATAACATTTTAAGTAGCATTTTGTTTTTCTTTTAGCTTTCTATGACACATATTCACCAAGGTGCTGACTTTTTCAGGAGTTGGTTTGTTCTGTCATTCTTGCTAATAGTACCTAGTGATTTTTTTCTTTAAATTAAACTTGATGTTTCCCTTTAAAAAAAAAAAAAAAAGAGTGAAAAATAGTGTGCGGCTGCAGCTGAGAGCTTCGGCAGAATGTCAGGGGAAATTGTTATGGTTATCGCTGTTGTTTCTTTTGAAAATTTCACTCTGATATACTTCAGGTTTATGTAAAGATTGATAGTAATACCCCCAAATTTCTACATCCTCTTTACCACGATTCCTTAAATGCTACCGCTTTATAGCATTTATCTTTCTCCACCAGGAACTGTTTTTCCCCTGAATTAATCTAGGGTAAATTGGAGCCCTGTATCCCTTTGCCTCTAGGGACTCCAGTGTGTGAATCACGGGAGAGCGATGTCCTCTTCCACAACCACAGCCCACTGCAAGGGTACCCCTATCTCCCCCCCTCCGCCACCGCTCAGCAGCTGTCCCCATAATGTCCTTTAGAAAGTACGGTGCCAATCAGGCCTCCAAAATTCAAAGATCCAGTCCAAAAATGGCCTCCTGAGATGACTGTACGCTTCTCAGATAAAGAGATACAAATGGAAGATAAATATATGAAAAATGTTCAACGTCAGTGGTCCTTTGAGAAATGCAAATTAAAGCAACACTGACCTCTCACCCTAGAAATAATGCCTATCATCAAGAAGTCAGCCAGTAACAGATGCTGGAGGGGTTGTAGGAACAAAGGAAGCTTCCTCCATTGTTGGTGGGAGTGCAGACTGGTACAACCACTGTGGGAATCAGTGTGGAGATTCCTTCAAAAGTAGGATTAGAGATATCATTCGAGATAACTATTCCCCTCCTGGGTATTTTTTCTGTTAGAAGTGAAATATACCATACCCTAGTGATATATATGCCTGCGTGTTTATAGCAGCACAATTTGTCATAGCTAAATCTTGGAACCAACACAAATGCCCATCCACTAAGGAATGGATAAAAAAGATGTGGTACTTTTACACAATGGAATATTATATTAACAGGATAAATTTCAGGCTTTTACCAGTAAACAAATACAAATAGAGACTGTATTGGTAAGTGAAAAAAAATCAGACCCACATGTGCAAACATCATGTTGTTCCCCTAGTGTAAGAACCTGAAAGAATAAATAAAATCTGTGAAAAGGGGATGAACCTGTTCAAAAGGAAGGAATTACTAAGATGAGAAGGATAGGGCAGGGTGTGGGATGCACCTATATATGTAAGCAGGGTGGCTTGGATAACTGTAGTGTGGATTTCTGCTGGTTTATGGAAAGGAGCAGTTAATACTTCAATATTTGGGTCTTCTTTTTTCTTTTATTAATTCTTCTGTGTTCTTAAGTTCTTATAACTACAGCGAAACTGCTGTTGGGCCATCGCAGTGCCCTTTTGCTGGCACACGTGGGTCTTTTTCTCATCTTTAGTGGTGTTGATTAGTGGTAATCGCTATAGTAGCCAGTGATGGGTGTGCTGCTGGTATTGTCCTCTAAATAAGATGCTGGTTTTGTGACTGTAGAATAATTGCTCACCATAATGAGAAAGAATGTGGTGGGCTGGCCAGACAGCTCAGCGAACTGAAGCTCCTCCACAGGCAGAGCATATGGCCCGGGGTTCAATCCCTAGCATCACAGACTGTGCCAGCCTTGCCCCCCGGGCATGCTGAGATGGCAGTTGAGACTGGGTGTGGTGGCGCTTGCCTGTAATCCCAGCGTTTGGGAGGCTGAAAACAGGAGGATCACTATGAGCCTGATCTGTGTAGTGAGACCCTGTAGGCTCTGTACTAAATACATAAAAAGAAAGAATGTGATGCCCAAGGCATGGTGTCACACACCTGCAATCCCAGCACTGCACCACATGGTAAGACCCAGTGTCTGTGGTGAAGAGAGAGAGAGAGAGAGAGATGGAAAGAGAAATGTAGGGAACAAGGGAGGGAGGGATGGAGGGAGGGAGAGGGAGGGGAGAGAAGGGAGGATAGAATGAATTCTTTTTATTAAGTTTGTAAAATTAGGATGAAAATTGCCCTTATCAAATTTGTTCAGTTTTCTGTATCTATACAGATATAGCTATATAAAGATGTTTCACCTCGCTGTCTGTTAATATATTTGGATTTTCTAATATTGAACCAAGTTGGCATCCTGCAGTGCAGCTAGCTAGCTCAGGAGTAGTGTTTTCTCCATGGGACTTTGGGTGTTATTCACCAATATTTTATTTAAAGCCTTCAAAGTTTTGAACTTTATTTTTCAGCAGTACACTTTTGTAGTACGTAATGACTATGTTTCCTGCTCCTTCCAAATTTTGCTTTTCTTCTCATTTGCAAAAGCTCTTTTCAGTTTTTTCGGTCTCCCCTCTTTCTCCATCCTTCTTCCCCCTCCATCTCTTATTCCCTCATCCGTTTAAATGAGCTCTTCCTACTTCTTACTTATCTATCTTTCAGTTTGCTCTTTATACTGTTTGAGTTCCATATATAAGAGAAGCCATGAGATTTTAAAGCTTGTATGTCTGACTTTCACTTAATATTATGGTCTCGAAGATGAATCCAGGGGCCAGGGAGATGGCTCAGTGGGATAAGTGTTTCCCTGGCAAGTGCAAGGGCCTGAGTTCAATCCCTGGTTCTGCCAAAGGAAAAAAAAAGATGAGTCCATTTACCTCTGAATGCCTCAAGTTTAGGCAGAGAAGTACACCACTGTGGAAATATTGTAAATACCATATTTTCTTTATTTATCTGCAATGGCCATTCACATGGGAGTGTGCTATACCTCCTGTGAAAGTTTGGTGCGATTCCTCTGTGAACCCTTTTAGATGGTTTCCCAGATTTAGCTATTATAAATCGTACTGCCAGAGGCATAGATATTTGCATATTACTATAATAAGGTGACTTGAATGTTTTTGCAAGATAACTAGAAGCACACTAGCTGGGTCAAAGGGGACCTCTAGTTTTAGCATTTGGGGAGAGTCTGTACTGATTTCATAATGCTTGTGCAAGTTCACATGCTCACCAACTATGAGGGAGGGTTCATTTTTTTCCTTCATAGACCTGCCAACATTTGTTATTGATTTCTTTTTTTTTAATTTTATTTTGTTGAGAGACAAATATCAATGAGACAGTTTCAAAGCTGATTAATAGGACATTTTCAATAGTTAATACATTTTGCATTGTTATCTTCTTAGCGGTTATCCATAGTACAAGAAGCAGACAGGATGTCCTGTCCAAACACTATTACTACAAATCTCTTTTTTCATAGAATCAAGAGCGAAAGTAGCTGTATATCTCTTCTAACTATTCTGTATAAACAAATACAATTTTGTATCCCCTTTTTTGTTATTGATTTCTTGATGGTAAATGTTCTTACTCACTTGGGCACCTTTTGTGATACCAGGTAAAAGGTATTTTCTTATTCTTTCTACCTATTTGGCAGTTTTAATTTTTTTTAACTGGCTTATCATAAGTGTTTTATTTGTGTGCAATGCATGGTTTAATCTTACTTTTTGAATTAAACAGTACTTCCAGTGAGTTAATTTTTTCAATTGTAATCAATTATTACCACAATTGATATACAATTTGTCATATTATCTTGTTATAACAATTGTATGTGCTTATGCTGTTTTCTTCTGTGTGATACCTTGGTCTTTTATTTGAACAATTCTCTTTGAAATTCACATGTCCTGAAGGTGCTCATTTTTTGTCATTCTAGAAATTATCCCTTTGAAAGCTCTCTTAATTTGTTAGTTAATATGCTATAATTTGTTTTGCTGAGAGAGAGAGTTAATGCTAGAAATAGAAGCTAGACATCCTGCATGCTAATCGCATACTCTGCCACTGAGATACACCACATGCCCAGCTATTAACCATGTCCTTTAACTTCCATCTGTTATGTAAACAAAAATAAATGAGCTTATGCCACTTTTCTCTACTATCTCCCTTCTCCTGTTTTCAGCTGTTACTCTATTTTGTAATGACATAAATACATAATGCTCTAATCTACTACCTTGGCCTCCACCTTGTTTTAGCTTAAGATCTACAATTCAATGTAAGTTTCCCTAGTCATTTCTTGTTTGGCTCCTCTTTCACTTCCCCAGGAAAATCAGTGGGGTGTACTGTCCTGACTATTGCATGTCTAAAGCTTTATCTATTATTCATCTGATGCTTGAAAGACAGCCTAGTTGGGCATCCATTTAGTCCTCAGGGTCCATTCATGTTTTTCTCAGTTTTACTGAAATGTTGTTCCATATTGCTTTGCTTGGTGGGGTGTTTAAATAATTGTTTTATGTTTATTTTATTTTATTTTTTGTATTAATTTTATTGAGAAAGAAGTAGCAATGAGACAGTTCCAAAACAGGTTAGTAGGACAGTTTCAATAATTAATACATCGAATATTGTTATCTTTGTAGTAGTTATTCATAGTACAGGAAGCAGACATGATATCTTGTGTAAACCCTATTCAAAACTTTCTTTTCATTGAACTAAAAGAAAGTAGCTATATATCTATGCTATTTTGTATATATATATATATATATATATATATATATATATATATATATATATGTATTCACTACAAACTGCTCCTTCATTTATATCCCCCCTTTTTGTTTACTTTTGTCAGGGATGGGTATTCCATTGACATTCATATATTATAGGTGCATGAATTCAGCAAAGTAATCCAATATAGTCTAGTAGTCTGTAATAGTTGTGGGTGATCTTTATGACTGGCAATGTGAAAAATTGTTCATTTGAGCCTTTTATAGCTCAGCATATTAATATTGGCTTTGCTTTTTATACCTTGTGGTTATACTTTTCTGCTGGATGGCTAAGACCAAGATAAAACAAGATTTCTAAATTTGTATGTAAAAATTTATAATTGTTTAGTTCTATTTTTTTAGTGTATTTTATTTTCACATTCAACTGATGGAAAATACTTGTTCGGTGTTATGTCTAAGGCCTTTGATATTCAGAAAGATACTGATATTAAGCACAACAGCCTATGTTTTAGGGTAGTAATATCACTAAGCTTCTCTTCTGCAGGGTTAACAACTTAAGTCTTCAGACCAAAAAATTAGAGAAAAAGAGAGGCTGCAAGGTCAGCTAACATTTTGGTCCCAGCCTTTCAAGGCCAGGGAAGACTCAGCACGTAGGAGAACCTGTACTGTAACATCCTGTAACTCAGTTGTGCCCCACATTTTCTGATCAAGGAGATTATGGAGCCACAGAGGAATGTGATCGATGATGTAGACTGTGCCTAAGGAGACACACATGGAGAGAAAACTTTCAGGCTTCCACAAAGAGCAAATTGGTCAAGCAATGGCTGGACTCAACCACATGGCTGACACTGACAAAAGATCTACAGACTGTGGTGCAGGGTTTCAGGGTAAATCCTGAGGGAATTTGACTGACCTTGTCAGATACAAAAGTTACATTTTTTTGTTTTAAGAATTTGCATCCAAGTTTAATTTTTGTGTATTTGTCACCTGATTCTTTGGTGGGCAGGCTCTTAGATTTCCTAAGTTTTTAATTCACAGATTGATTCTTCTTTATGAACTCCACCTCGTTTCTGAGATGACTTGCCATTTTTTTCTGTATAACTTTCCGATATAAAAGAGGATTTTCTCTTCCAAAATGGTTGTTTTGGGCTGATTAAGTTTGGAATACTAACACAATTTTCTCTTTGCTTTGGGTTTAACTGTGGGGAAGGGGATTCAAATGAACTATTGAGATTTTGTTTTTGTGGTTTCTTATGTGTGTGTTGGGAGAGAGGTTGCATCTCCTAGCTTTTGGGTTCTCTCTTGGTTTGTAGGATCCTAAGTTTGCACCTTTTTCTTAACTTTCTCTTCACCACTTCCTGCCTAAGGGTTGCCCTTCCTGTCTTATTTTTTCTCCACAGAGGAAATGCCCACAGCTATGCACATTTGAAGTCCCATCTTTGTGGCAAATGCTCTGAGCTATCAGTAATTTCCAAATTTTTACATTTGTGCTGGACTTTCTCTTTCTGCAGTTATTTATGATTCATCCTGAGCTTACTGTCTGCTTCCCTCTGTTCCAAATAGTAATTTCCTGGATGACTATTGTCCTGGGAAGGTGGGCAATAAGAATAAGGTAGCTTGTGTTTACTTTTCTATTTAAATTTGAAGCTTTTGGAGACTTTTGGTATGATGATGCTGTAACTGTACTTGTTCTTTGTGGATTTCATTATTTCCTAAAATGTGCTAAGAAGTTTGAATTTACCAGATCTCAAAAGTTCATTTGCTGTTTCTAAAGTAGGGAGATGTGAGAGTCAAAGCTTATGCTCACGGGAGCATTCACCCACATCAGTCGAGCAGCCCCACCTATCTCCCTTGAAGGTCATGAGTATGACTCCAGAACTTCACTTTAAGTAGATTGAATTCGAATCTTTGCAAGTCACATTCAAGAATGTGTATTTCTAGTGACATTCTGGGTGTTCCTTAGGCAAATTAAGTGTGAGAGTCCTTAGTACAGATGGTAAAAACTGTACAGTCATATACAAGTTGAATATTCATTATTTAAAATGCTCAGGACCAGAAAGTTTCAAATTGCAAAGGTTTTTGGATTTTGAAATAGTTTGTTTTTATAAGTTGGCCATCCCCAGTTCAGATTAGGGATGCTCAACCTATACAGAAATGCTTTTATTAATGGCCATCGGTCTCAGCTACTTTTCTCTCATTGCTGGGACAAAGTATCTGGCATCCGAAATTAAGGGAGGAAAGTTTTATTTAGCTCACAGTTAGTGAGTGGAGGTGTCTGTCCATACTCAGCTGGCTCCAAGGCAGAGTGGCACATGGCAGAGGGCAGCAGTTTATGGTAGCAGAAAACCACAAGAGCAAACCAAAGGGAGAAGCAGCAGCTGCAACTTCCAGCAAGCCTCTCTTCCTTCCATGCTGACTGCAAAAGAGTAGAGCTCCTCCAGGTAAGTGGCACTCTCCATCCTTCCTCACTTTCCTCTTATATTCTTTAAGTGCTGAGCACTCTAGTGTGGGCCCTGCACACCCTAGGGAGGGACCTCTGCACCCTAGGGAGGGGCCTCTGCACTCTAGTGTGGGCCCTACACACCCTAGGGAGGGACCTCTGCACCCTAGGGAGGGGCCTCTGCACTCTAGGGAGGGCCCTCAGACACTAGGGAGGTACCATTGCA
>PVKA01003927.1:0-86680 GCA_004027165.1 Ctenomys sociabilis | reverse complement strand
GGGAGGGTCTCTGCACTCTAGGGAGGGGCCTCAGACCCTGGGGAGGGACCACTGCACCCTAGGAAGGGGCCTCTACACCCTGGGGAGGAGCCGCTGCACTCTAGGGAGGGGCCTCAGACCCTAGGGAGGGACCACTGCATCCTAGGGAGGGGCCTCTACACCCTGGGGAGGAGCCGCTGCACTCTAGGGAAAGGCCTCAGACCCTAGGGGTGGAATTGCTGAATTGATTTACATTTAACTTCTCACACTGACACAGTCTATCAGCCTCTACACCATCATCCTGCAAACCAGAAAGGTAGAGAACTTTGGTTACTACACAATATTTATGAACCCTGTATTTCATTCATTTAGATAGGTATTCAATGAGAACTTATTGATCACCAGGAAGCAGTAAAATAACATCCATCTAAGCCATTTGTTTCTTGATTTGAATTACTGGCCATCAGTAAGGGTGTAGACATATCTGTTAGTCTATGTAGTTTACACTGTCCTATTAGCAGAGAGGAGCAACTGGCAATATAATATATAAGATTTAGTGAAAACAGCATTTTCAGTGCCTGTAATTACACAGAAACCAGGCCAATTTCCCAAGCTTTGTCTGTCTGCTGTATTTACTGTAATAACATCCCTGAGGACTTGGGAAATGATTTTTCCATCACAGACTGGTTCTCCCTTCTGAGTTGCATGCTTCAAAAACTTGTCTGACCTGGAAATCATGTTTCTGCTCTTTACATAGGAGTCATGAAGGGGGCAAGCACACCTTGCCTGTATTGGTAATCAAAATGTCTGGACAATCAGGTGAATTAAATATTTATCAATGCACTCACTACAAGTCCTTATAGGACAGCTATATTATCAAACTGTGTTCTGTGGATTTACTTTTTATAGTTTTTTTTTATTTTTTGTCTTTTTGAGACAGGGTCTCACTATGCATTCAGGCTGGCCTTAAGCTCACTTTGTAGCTCAGGCTGTTCTTGAACTCACAGCAATCCTCCTACCTCAGCCTCCTGAGTGCTAGGATGTGGATTTACTTTTACTGCTATGTATTTTTCATTGTATTTTGTTGAGTCGCCTGAAATTGCTTTAATCATCTGAAATTTCATTTGCTACAAACTGTTACTTCCATTTCTTAAAACTTAGCCCTGTGCATGGTTTCACCCATAACTTCTCATTAACCAGACTAGTCAGATAACGACACAGTGCATTTCTCTTTATTGTAGCAAAAATTTTTATTTAGCTATAACTTGTTAGATATTTAGAAAGTTCTGTGCACTGAGAGCTGAGCGAAAACTTGATACTTGACCAGGAGGATTTACATGGTTTCAGGTGTGCCTTCTCTTGCAATGGATTACATTGTTAGCTGAAAATATCATAAGTTCATAATATTTTTGAAATATTTATCCAGGCATAGTGATCTGTACCTGTAATCTCTATATCCCTGTGAAATACATATATATATATCTCAGATACCAAACATCATAGCTTAGCTTAATTTACTTTCAGAACACATACATTTGCCTATAGTTGGGCAAAAATCATCTAACACAAGCCTATTACTACCTACTGAAAGTCAAACCTGAATGTTTGTATGGAAACTTTTGTATCATCATGAAGTTAAAAATTCATTCAGTGGAACCACTTATTAATCAGTGACCTTCTGTAAATGAAAATCAACCCAGGTTTGGCTCGCCACTGAAAACCAAAACATTTGAGTCTCCTATTTTTAACTGGGATTTGGAAGTCAAACTGGTCTATTAGTGCGGTGCTCATGGTAGATTCCAGCATTTGCAGCTGATGCCATTTTCTTTGACGTAAAAATGTCGCCAAGGACTCATCCATTTCTTACATTCCTCTCTGTTCTGTTATGCTTTGCAGCAATCCTTTCAAGGTAAGCTTTAATTTAGCAAATAGCTACTGCATGTTTGCTGTGTAGTAGAAACAGGCTTGAGAGCAGGAGGAACTTGAAAATGAATCAGACACACTACTTTGACTACAAGAAGTTTCTATTCTATTAGGGGAAGCAGGAGTGCCTACTTGTTCCCTGTGGAAGAATAAAATAGCTGTGCTATTGAGTCCCCAGTGAATTTGACTCCTGTTGCACAGATTGATTGGCTTCTGCTTCAGACTGCAAGTCCTGGTGACTGTGGTACAATACATGTTATAAATAGCATTGCACCTTGATGCAAATGACTTGAGAGGAGGGGGTGGGGAAGGAGATAAATGCGGGGCATGATTTGTCTGGGTGTTTGTTTATGAGATTGAACTGTATCTGTCTGGGGCCAGGTGCTGTTCACGCCCTGGAAGAGGCAGGCTGTTTTCTGTTAGGAGGTTTCATCTGCGGTGAGTGTGCTTGTGCACAAACTTACATTCTGCCTGTGAGCATGTGCGCTCATGCTTAACTGACTCAATGGCTACGTTTCCCACAACATATTATACCAAATGTACTTAACAGCAATTAGAATGTTTGCCGCCTGCTGTGTACAGATCTCCCCAGAAAACAAAACTCTCCTAAATGGCAGTCTAAGTAATTCTGAAGATTAAAGCTAGTGATTTGCAGAGCTCTTGGTTCATTTGCTTCCTGCAAATATCAAGATTAACAAAGAAATTCATTGATCCCATTTTGCCTCTTTGAAGCTCGCACGGAGGCCTGAGGGAGTACATCACACGTGGCTGCATGATTCACATGAAGGCTTGTTATTGCTTTCTTTTATAGCCAAGATGCTGATTTAGTGGCATTTCTCTTGGCAAAAGTGTTTCAAGAAAACAAATCCACTTATGAATATTTTGCCAGGCAACACTCTGCCTATTCCTCTTCCACTAATGGCCTCCTCTCTCAATGAGTTGTAAAGGAAACGTAGTCAACTTCAGCTGTTGAAAGGACAACCCAGATCTCAGCTCTGAAGACCGTGCCTGGATCACTTGATCTTGGTTCAGCCTTGGCTACTCTGAGCACCTGTCCCACTGTGAATTCAGGCCCTGAATGAATTGCTCTTGAAATCGCCTTCCATTTCTCATGCGTTCATTTACTCAGCAACATTTTTAGTATTAATATTTTCCAAGTACCAGGAAATACAGTGGTCATTGTGACGCAAAGTTTTTCCCTCAGAGCAAAGACATTTTTTTCAAAATTATTTTATATCCAGGTCCCTCAAAAGAAACCAGCTGCCCGTGGCAGCCACGGTTTAGGGACTTCAAGTGTCTTCTGTGGAGAGCTTTACCTCCTCCATTCCTTTTGGTTTACTGGCCTCTTTGCTTGGATTCTCCTTTGTTGTCTGTTTTCTTTTTCTGACTTCAAAACCATCTTACTTGAGTTCTCATTATTCTCAGTTGAATAACTTGCTAGCAGCTTGGAAATGCTAGACTAGTAATTCATGGGTGGGCCTCAATACAGTTCTGTTGTTGGGGCTAGAATTTTGCCTCTCTAGATTCTTGATATTTTGAACCTTGGTCTTATTATATGGGTTATGTTTTTCCCAACTCCGCATGTCTTGGATAAGCTCTTTTACTATGGCCAGTCTTCATAGGAAGGAGGACTCCCCCACCAGTACCCCACCAGTATCTCACTGATATCCAGCCCAGCCCTTTGGCCCTGAGCTGTTTGAGAGGAGGTGGAGTTCTAAATCTAAGGTACCATTTTGGCAAAAAATGATCGCCTTACACTGCTTTTGGACAGTGAGCACAGTGAAGCATATTATGGAGTATTACTTAGACATGTGGGTACATGTTTTTGTTGGATTCCATTTGCCATTATCCATTAAAGCGATTTTTAGCCATGCGCACAGTCAGACAGTAAAATGCCTCAGGAATACAAAGCCAGATGTGCCAAGAAACTCATTCTGAAAAAGTCATTACTTTGCCTACTAGAGCTTAGCATGCTTCCTGCCGGCAGCCCTGCCTGCTGGTAGAACGGGGAACACAGTTCTGTGAGGGTGTCAGAGCAAAGGCGAGAGGAACTCGTTTGTGGGGCTGAATGCCAAGGGAGGAGGCCTCCTTCTTAACCGGCTTCCTTACTCCTTCCATTACCCGCTCTTCTGAATTTTTCAAAGGAATGTTCTGAATTCCCTGCATCTATTGGTCTCTGCACTGCTCCTGAGAATAAACCCTGTATTGAAGTGTACAGATGTCTCCCGCGATTTTCTAACTGCTGATTCTAATAGACCTTTAAAGTCCTTTGTAAATGTAAAGAAGGTACACAAATAACAGTGAGTGCCTTATTTATGGATTATGTAGTTATACTTAGAGAAAAATATCCTTCTTTAAGCCCCCAATTCCTACTCCTCAGCCAAATTAACTACTGTCATCTCTTTTGTGTGTATCTTTCTAAGATTTTCTTATGCATGGATATTTTGGAAATATCTTTTGCTAATTTTGAAAGATTTTGCTAACTGTTTCTCTAAAGATTTTGCCTGTTTATGCATGTCCATGAGGATCTTTCCTCACATTTGATACCACTTTAATTTGCTGATTCAGCCTGAATGATTTTAAAAAAAATACAACTCTTGGTTGTATTTCTTTGATTACTCTAGCAGATGATCATCTTTTCCTATATTTGTTGGAAAGCTTTTGTTCTTTTGGTTGATTTCTAAGAGATTGGTTGTTATCTCTCACTGTAAAAATTAACTTGTTTTCTTACTATCTTTTAATACATTCTGCTTTGCTTATTTTTAAAGTCTGTTGTTAGGTACAACATATACTCGGTGGGATTCTAGACGGTCCTCTGCTTCATGGTGGTGTGAAATCAGTCTGTGTTCAGTAGGAACCATGCTGCGAGGTTTGACTTTTTATCTTTTCCTGGACTTGAGATACACAGAAGGATGTGCAGTACGATGCTTTCTTGTGAGGCTAGGAAGCAGCAGCAAGCCATAGCTTCCCGTCAGCTCTGCTATTACAAGCAGAGAACAACTGATAAGGCACAGTGTTCTCTGGTGCTAAGCTGTGATCGTTGATAGCTTAATATATTAAATGCATTTCATCTTAGGTGTGACATTTGCCGTTTATAATGAGCTTATCGAGATGAAACCACATTGTGAGTCAGGGAACATGTGTATTTAATTTTCGGAAGTTACATCTTCTATCAATACAGAATCTTCTTTTTGGACTCAGGATCCCTTCATATTACTTCCCAAACTACTACAGTAATCTCATTGATCTCTCTGCCTCTCCTGCCTTTCCTTATTAGTGTCATTCCTCATTGCCTTTAGAATATCTTCCTAAAGCACTGATTTGGTTCTGGCTGGGTGTTAGGATAAGGATTATTGCTGCAGGATTAAGGACCAAACCAAAAACAGCTGAAACCCCAAACTGCACATAGCAGGAGCAGGGGGCTCTCTTCTCTGTCATCATGATATTTGGTCCAGTGGCATTTTGTAGAGACCTGCCAGCCCTTCTAGATGATTGGCGTGTTTGTTGGGATTTCTGAGTGGGTGTCCTGGATCTGTGTCAGCTTGCCTGAGGTTCCCCCATGCCTGAGACCACTAGAAAGTTGGCAGGTAACCCTGCTAGTTAGCTCCTTCTTTGGCTGAAGTCAATGTGCCTACCAGATTTTCTTAAATTTAGCTGTAGGGGTCAGGCCTGTGGGGATGAACCTACAAGATGAAATGCTTTGTTCACTGTTCTGTTGAGTTAGACTAAAGAAACCATTTTCTTCTACTAATACAGGGAGCTAAGCTGCAGAGAACAAATTGCCCTTATTTATTGATTCAGGTGAGTTTCTGGGATGTTCTTTTCATTATAGTCTTTAACCAGGCTGAGGGGGCTGCAGAAAACTAACAGGTAGACTAACAGCAGTGTGGGAGAGAGGAGTTGGAGTCTACACCAGAAGTACCATCTGGCTGCCTGAATCCATGGGTTGTGCATCTGTGGATTAAAAGTACTTGGGAAAATCCATTTCACCTGCATGAAACTATATAGTGTATAGACACTTTGCTTGCCATCACTCCCTGAAGAGCAGAGTATAAGAACTGTTTACATAGCATTTCCATTGCATTCACATAGCATTTACACTATATTAGGTATTATAAGTTGTCCAGAGATGATAGAAAATTATACAGGAAGATATATATAGATTATAGGGAAATACTCTACTTCTTTCTATAAAAGACTGGAGCATTTTGGGATCTTACTGTACTCATGGGTCCTGGATTCAGACCTCTGGATGCTGAGGGACAAAGAGATTCCGCATTGCTTGGGGCCAAAGGAAAAGTCAGAATCTCTGCGGAGGTAGGAGCAGGCTACGGACAGAGGTAGTTGTGATCCCAGCAGCAGGACATGAATTGTGTGAATAGGAAGCAGATAGACCTGTTTCCTTTTGCAAGCTGGGAATTCCGCCTCTGAGGTCACATCTTTGCTCAACCTGAAGAGACACAGGGCTTTGATCTGGACATATGCCATGTGTGGTCTCGTCACTTCTCTGATTTATACCCCTGGTCACAGGAGCTTTGCACTGCTGGAAGAGCACATCTAGATTTTCCAACTGATTCTATTAAATCTGTTTTCTTTGCTCCATCCTAGTCAGTCTCTGAAACACCTGCTTCTGTCTCTTGGTGGGACACGTTTTCTCTCTGCTGCTCCTCGGAATGCTCTTCATTTCACCTAGAGATCTTCTCCTTCTTATGAGCTCCTCCTTTACAAGCCCTCACCTGGAAGTCACCTACTGTTGCTTCATGGTGGAGATCTAATTTTGTGCTCTGTGCCAAGCCTTCCCTGGTCCCCATCGACCTCTGGTATGCAAAAGAAGCTCCTAGAACAACCTCCCTTGTGAGATTTGTCACTCTGTGTCATAATGATGATTTACATATCATTTTCTCTTATGGAACTATGAGCTTTTCAGGGCTAGCAGTGAGGATTTTCAAATTTCTGTCTTCTTTGTGGACCCATAATTGATATTCAGTTTTGTTAAGGTCACAGTTAAGTAATGTTTCCAGGTGATATAGATACATTTGTCCTTCAGTGTGTTAAAAAAGAAGAAATGGGCTTTTGAAACTGAATGCATGACTTGTGATAAAATCAAGGCATATGCAGTGCTGTCCATCAGAGATAGGCATCAGGTGTACATACTGCTCAGCTTCCCGGGGCTTTTTGCTGGCAAAAGCCGGTGCAATGACAAATATTTGGCAGTAAATAAAGGCACCATTCCCAAGAATATGAATTTCTTCTCAAGTGAGCTGGTGTGGCATCTTCAGCCAGGCATGGCAGGTATCCTGGAGGGCCCTCTGACTTCTCATGATGACAGGGTCATCATCAAATCCTTGTAATCCCAGAATTCTACACCCTATTCAGCCTCCATCATGTAGCAAGCTACCAAAACACTATGCAGACTTTCTATGATGCTCACAAATACCTGAGATAATCAACTTGCAAAGAAGGATAGTTTATTCTGGATTACTCTTTTTTGGAGGGTCTAGTGCATGGTCAGGGGCAGAAGAGAGCCAAGCAGATAGCAGGCTCCTCCTAGCCCCAGTGACCTGAAGATCTTCCACCCCTTCAAGGCTGTCCATCCTTCAAGCAGAGCCCACAGGGTGGACGAACTCTTAGACCAAGGGACTTTGATGGACTTATGCAACCCAAACAATGACAAGTGCCCCTCCCCTGTCATATCGAAGTATTTCACAGATATTAATTGAGCATCTCAGGTGAGTCAGCTTATATGCCCAAGATACGTTAACCAACAAGATGTGTCCTTTGACCATACAGAGCCTGCAGGTGAGTGTGAAAGGAGGGATTGTTAGGGCCAGAGTTTGCATGGGACATTCCGGATTGTCAGGCTGGGTTCTTTCTCCACATATTTTCTGTTTCTGGGCCTGCCTCATAGGCTGAGATGTGAGGAGCTGAACGCACACAGCTGTCTCAGCAAGTTTGCATGAGGTCTTACCTGTGGCACTTTAGAAAGGAAGACACTAGCTGGAATAAGATTGGAAAGGATAAAAACTGTGCATTGTTAATGCAGGCCTGAGGGATGGGAAAAGCGGCAGGGAGAATCCTTCAGGGTGCTGAAAAACCATTTGAAATGGGATTTGGAAATGACAATTTTCCTTTCATACCATTCTATTGCAGAACTGAAGTACATGCAGGTCTTTGAAACTGGTTACCAAAGTCCTTAGGTTGTTTATAGATGACTTTTAATAGAGGAGACCAGATGCCAGGCAAGCTCAGACATTTCAGCTTTTTTATAAATATCCAACCTTGGGTCCTCAGCCTGGATGGCATTCCCTTCACTATAAATGGCAGCTTCCCGTAACCTTAAGAAATTGTCAAGTACCGGAGCTAACTCAGTTTTGAAATAAGATCACGGTCATCTTGTGTTTACGTTTCTCATGCCCTTTTGAAGCTGCACGTTTGCCAACCGAGGGAAGTCCACAAGCAGTGTGATTGATTTTATATTTATTGTACAAGTCTGTCTCGAAATGGCTAGTGGGCAGAGAACACAGTCAGGGGTCTGCGTTAGCGGGAGTTGTGTTTGTTGTTCATCAAAAGAAACAAAAGTCAGGCCATATGACCCTGCTCTTATGTCAGTGTTTGGAAAGTTGGGAGAGATATGACATTGGCTTTGCCTCAGAACTTTCCAACTGTGGCCTCTGAGAGCAGTAGTGGGATGACACCGTGTGTGTGCCTTCTCCGTGTCGCTTGGTGTCACGCCCGTGTGACAATCTAAGGCTAGGAGTCAGGCATTGCAGTTCAGTTTTCCAGTGTGGCTCTGTCACCCATGAATTTAACTGTGCTGGTCCACTTCCCATTTTATATTAGTGCATTGGGAGAAACTGTAGAGCAGCGACACAATGATTTATAGGTCCACAGACCCAATGGCGCTTTGCTGTTTTCTTTGAGTGTCTTTTATTACTAGTGAGATTCTACCTATTTTTATATGTTTTTGGTATTTATCTTTTTTCTTCTCCGTTCCTGTATTTTGCTTATTAATTGTGCTTTTGGATTTTTATTATGGAAAAGGGTAAGGTCTTTACTCCTTAGTCATTACTGGAAGTGATATTTTGCAGTGTACTGTTGTCTGTCAATTTTATTTTGATGAACAAAATAATTTCCAGTTGTTAAGCCATTATGTCTAAATATGAAAATTCTTCACTCTCCAGGATTTGTGCAGATACCTATATTTTTATTTCGTTTTCTTGAAATTAAAATCCTTGAACTTAGAACTCTACCTTTAGTTGTTTTTTTCACCATCTAAAATTGATTTTGAAATGTATTTAGAAGGTAAACTTTCACTATTTCATCCAGTAGAAGTGACTGTACTGACGCTAAACACGGAGAGCTTCTTTCCTTAACCTTCAGCTTGTGGTAACTTCTTGGCTGGAGTCTCTAAAGTCAGCTCTGTTTTCTAAGATCAGCTTTGTTTCATTTGTTGGTTGACTGGATCTAGGGCCATTGTTGATTAAATTGCATTGATGGATGTAATGTCATATAAGTCTTTGAATTTCCTTAGTATCTTTTTCCCTTCAATGGGTTTCTTATTTATTCTTGCCTATTTATTTATTTATTTCTTCAGGTTCAATGTTGAAATGATTTGTCAAGTGCTAAGATTGTTTCCATAGAAATCTTTTAAAAAGCAACATGTGTAGTATTTTTTGAAGTGTAAAAGTGATACATGACCAAGATAGAAAATTGGAGACAACAGTGAAATATAAAAGAGTAAACAGAATCAATTGAAGTCTCTTCACTGAGGCCTTCCTTCTTAGATATTTACCTCCTTTCAGAGGTGTCTTAGTTGCTTTTCTCACATTGCTGGAACAAAATACCCAACATCCAAAATTAAGGAAGGAAAGGTTTATTTAGCGCACAGGGGAGATTTCAGTCCACACTTGGTTGGATCCAAGGTATTGCGGCACATGGAAGAGGGTAGCAGTTCATTGTGTCAGAAAGTAGAAAAGAGAAAAGGGAGGAGCAGCAGCAGGCGAAGCTAGCTAGCCACTCTCCCTTCCTTGTATTTTATTCAGGCTGCCCACCCCAGGGTGGGTGTAGCACTCACACCCGTACTCCCAGCCCTGGATCCAGAATTAATCATAAACTCTGCCCCATGACTGCATCAGGCTTTTGGGGGACAGCTAGACACAAGCCATAACAAGAGGCTAAGGCAAAGGAATTTGGGGTAAGGTAGATTTGGGATGAGCCTGCTCTCCCTACCATGTCATTAGACAAATGATTCTGGATCTTAGTTTTCTCATCTGCAAAACAGGGATAGCTGCATTACTGGCCCATGGTGAGAAGGAATGAGACAATAGCTGCACTATTCATTTCTCAGCATAACAGCTTCCAGTGGCTGGTTTCACCCAAGCTGGGGTTCACCTTCTCACTACTTGAGTTCCATCCTCTCCTGGGCCCAGTGGGCTCGTTCTTCTTTCCAATGTCATGCCAAGGGCACAAGAGCTTCTCATGAAGCTCATGTTTATAAGTGGCACAGAGTGCTTTGCCTTGCTTGACTGGTCAAGGAAAGTCATGTAGCCAAATCCAAATCCCAAGGCTTGTGAAAACAGAGGTTGCCTGTTTGGTGGGAAAAACTTCAAAGTCAAAAGATATGGGCATCTGGAGGGGTGAAGGATTGCACCACAAGGATACTTCGTCACACTTTGTAAATAGGATCCACTTTGTCACTGTGGATGTTGTGGGGTAGAATGGGAATAGAGAGAGACAGAGAGAGAGAGTCAGAGACAGAGACAGAGACAGACAGACAGAGAGAATTGACAGAGAATGGCATTTTGGGGCTAAGATAGATAAGGCCTTGTTAGGACTAAAGTAGGCCTAGAGGCTGGGGTGAATGACCTTAGAGTTGGATTTGTTCTGTCCTAGGCACTCCTTTGTGAATGGAGATTATAACAACAACAAACAAACAAAAACAACTCAAGAAACTGGGCACAGTGTCATATGCCTACAGTTTATAATTTCAACATTCTGGACTGTAATTCTGAGCCTAGCCTGGGTATCTAGTAACTTTCTTTAATCTTGAGATTAAAAAGAAAAAATACAAAAGATCTGGGACATAGTTCTGTGTGAAGGTCCTGTGTTGGATCCCCAGTACCACTGAAAAACTTAAAAAATAGTTCAGAGTCAGGTAACATAAGGAATGGAATCCTGGGTGTGTGTCTACAGCTTGACGTGATTATGGCTGAAAGCTGCCATGGTTGACCAGGTGACCTTAGTGATTTCACCTGCTTAATTTTCCAGCACACTGTAAAGATAGAATTGTTAGAGTCATATGTGAGGTTTATATCTGGACTCCTGGCTCTGGGATATTATCTCATCATACACCAGGTACATGCCAGGCAGGACAAAATCACTTTTTGCCCTAACCTATATATGCACCACTCATTCTGACCCAAATTACTGGGATCAAACTGGTGTTGTTAGGACCTGGAGCCACTCCTCCATCAGTGAGTCCCCCAGTAAATTGCAACCCTGAATTGACTGCCTCTCTTCTGTTTCATGGTACCTTGGGGACAGTCTTCATACTGTAGGACTGAGCCTTTCCAAAACAGTGGGGAAAACATCAAGATTCCTGTCAAAAAGATGGGTTTGACTGTCAAATTTGACAAGAATATTAAAAAATATTTTGGTAAAACGCACCCACTTCTGTGCAGAAGTTACATGGTACAAACTTATAGACCCTTTTGGAGCTCCAGTTGAGCCTGGAGATGAGATGTTGGCTGAAAACAGAGGTTTTTATTGCCTTATGTTTCCATGAAGAAGCCTACTGGACAAACTGGGCTTTGGAATAAAGATGTTTATTATTTCCAATTTGCTTCACTTCCTAATGGGCTTCCACCCCTCCTGCAGCAGTTGGCCCGCCCTTCTTACTCTATTCCCTTTAGAAAGGCAAAAGGATAAACATTATGCATGAATAAACATAGGCCACATTTCTAGTGCCTTGAGTGTTAAGGTTTTCTTAGCTCTGACCTGAAACTGTCTGCATTAATTTACCTTTAATTGTTTTTTTGAAATTCTATTCCTGAGCCATTGCTTAATAAAGCTCTCGGGGGTTTTTTCCTTCTTTTCTTTTTTGCTTTAGTTTAATCCTGTAAGATAAGCTACATCCTACCCAGACTCACTCATGTACTGATTTGAGAATGTAAAGGACACTCTCCTGGGTGTGTGTGTGTGTGTGTGCGTGTGTGTACTTCCCATTTAGAAACATAAAATTATTGTACAGAGCAGAGAACTATGCTTAGTACTCAGGTCAGAGAAGGAGAATCAGCCATCTTTGCTTCAAAAAATTTATTCTGACCTTAAAGAAACAGGTATCGTCTTTGTCCGTCTTTGGAACTCCTACTCTACTGTGAACTTGGCCAAGGAAAGCTGAGCCCCCTGGGTTTTTTGGCTGAAGACAATTGCCCTGCCTTTGGAAAAACAATTCTTTATGACTCAGAGGAAAACACTTCCCAGGTAGCCATGGAGCCAGTAGGTGACACATGCAAGAATCAAAAATGTCTTGGGGAATAATCCAAAATCAATGTTTGTAGGAACCACTCTGGCAAAGAAGACACAAGGCTTTATTGATGCTGAGATGCCTGAAAGCAGAGCCAGAGCCCACGATTATAGCATGGGTTGCATGCTGTGTAAAGGTGCTCTCTGGCTGAGTGGTGTGGGCTCAGCCTTCCCATAATGCTGCATTGTGAAGCCCAGGAGAGGTATGATTTCCTCCTCATAAAAGTCCCCCATGCATATATACCTTTTACCTTTTGGAACTCTTCCTGGACCTTCATGGACCCCTAGACAAGGACTCAGGCTATGAAATAGACTGGATCTCCGTTCATGAACATTTCCCTGATTTCAGTGATAGGATAGACAAGGAAATGCAGAGACTCGGGTTGGCAGTGTGTCCCCAAGAGTGTTCTGTGAAGGTTCTGAGATAATGAGGTATATGGCTCTTCCTGGAGGGACTAACTGTAGGGCTTGCCGGACAAAATTAAGCCACTCAGCAAAGTGGTAGCATTCCCTAATAAGGAGCGCTCCAAGAGAGAGGCCTCATACATCTCAGTTATTCCACCCCATGTCTCATTTTGCAAGGTCTGCTGTTACTAAAAATGATGCCACTCTCCTAAGATGAGAGGAGAAGCTTGATGAAGAGGGAAACGAAGCGGGAGAACTGGGCTGGTTAATGCACTTGACCTGAGCAGTTTTGAGAATTTGAGCCCTGATTAGTAAATCAAGAGAGACAGATGTGCAGTTATGTTCAGGATATCTTTTAAGTGTGGAGACAGTATCACCGAGGTTATAATTGCAGTAGGAAATAAGTGATACCTCTGATCAGGAAGGGCAAAGGGAACAAGTGCGGCAGGGTGAAGGATTTTCATGCGTTCATCCAGTAACTGTTTCTCAGCCGAGTAGTGTATGGGACTTGGGGGAAATAAAAGAGAAGATGTGTATGGGATGGCCAGGTGGGAAGAAATGGAGGGAAGAGGGCCAGGCTGTTGGTATGTTGTGGTTTGGCTCTGAACTGTCTCCGAAACTCCCTGCACTCAGAGGCGGGGCTTTTGGAAGGTGGTTAGATCAGGAGCTGTTACTCATCAATGGGCTCCTCCCTTGGAAAGTTCAGAGCTGAGCGTGCTGTGAGGAGGCAGGGCCCAGGTGGAGGCCGTCACAGGTGTGGCCTGGACTGGTGGACTTTCCAGCTTCTCTTTTGTTCCCAGTGTTTCTGCCACCGTGAGCTGAGCAGCTCTTCCTCCGCCAGGCCTCTGGGCCATGCCCAGCAGACCATGGACTATGTGCATACTTCCCTTTTTGTTTTTGATCTTTTGCATTTTACTTTTTTTGTGTGTTGAATTGTCTTTTAGGGGAGGTTTATTTATTTATTTATTTATTTGTTTGTTTGTTTGTTTATTTATTTATTTATTTATTTATTTATTTTTTCTGTGGTGCTGAGGACCAAAACTAGAGCTTCCAGCTTGCTAGGCAAGTGTTCTACTGCGGAGGCAAATCCCCAGCCCCTATAGACTGCATGTAATCCTGGGTCAGAACGAACCTCTCCTCCTTTATGTTGCAGCTTTTGGGTGTTATATCCCGATGACATAAATGTAACTAACACATAAAGAGATAGCAACAGAGAAGAAGCACTTGCCTTTGAGCTGGGTAGGGGCACTCTGGCCAGTACTGGGGCAGAAAAGAGGAGTAGGCATTAGGCAGCAGGAAGGGTATTTGAGGCTGAGAGAAAAGTATGGGAATAGAGAGACAGCATGCCCAGTTCCAGGATATGTGCCTGGTAGGTGGGCGGGAAGAAGAGAGAAGGTCGGAGAAGTGAGTCTGGTCCAACTTCAGTGCAAGGCAGAGGAGTCTGAACCCTATTTTGAAAGCAATGGATAAATGAAGAGATAGTTTAAGGAGAGGAGTGGTGTCCTCACATTTGCATTTTGGGAAGCTTCGTTCTAGCAGCGGTGGGTAGGGGGTGCATCCAATGGACTGGTTTCCAGGTGGCGAAGGCCAGAAGCTTGGGTCCGTGTTGGTGTCAATCAAGAGGTGAGAGGTGAGGACTGGAACTCAGGCAGTGGAAAGGGTTACAGTGGCACGCACATCCTCACGTTTATGGCAGCACAGCGCAGAATAGCTGAACCTTAGAAGTGGCCAGTGTGCTCATCAGTGGTTCAAGAAAATGTGTAGTGGGCCAGAGAGATAGCTCAGTGGACTGAGCACTTGCTTAGGCAAGCATAGGGACCAGAATTCGACCCCCTGTGTCACGTGCTGTGCTGCCCCCTCCCAGGTGCATTAAGCTGGCCACTGAGACCAGGCGTGGTGGTGCACACCTGTAATCCCAGTGCTGGGGAGGCTGAAAACAGGAGAATCTCCATGAGTCCAAGGTGCCTAGTGAGACCCTGTGCAAAAACAAAACAAAAACATTAAAAAAAGAAAGAAAAAAACCCCCCTCATGTAGCTAGCTATACACAATAGAATACCACTGAGCCATAAAGAAGGATAATATTGAATCACCAATAAGAAAATTCATGCACATTAAGACCATAGTGCTAAGTGAGAGAAATCAGACACAGAAGGTAAAATATTGCATATTTCTTTTATATGAAAAACTCAAGATATATATAATTTTAAGACAAAAATAAAATATAGATGATAGGAAACAGGGAGATAGACTGTGGAGAGATAGATGGGACAGGGGAGTCAGAAGGAAAAACAGGGGAAAGGGTTCCTGTGACCTGTGAAAGTACAAGTTTCCCAAGAGAAATGCAGCTATTATTTATCAAACACATACCCTAATAAGAAACAAAAGGATGGGGAGGCCAGATATCCTCAAGAGATCCTGAAGGTGGCAGAATTTCTATAATCTGGTGAGTGACTGGTCATGTTGAGTGGGTTTTGACCTTAATTTGTCTCATGAAGAGACAGGGTAGAACATTTTGTCAACACAAGAAGGCACTGAGATAGTAGGGCTCAGTTTTAGACATCCTGGACTTGGAGTTCTTGACAGCTGTCCCTGTGTAGATGCCCAGGGGGAAACAGCTGCCTGGGTGAAGGAGTGCTCTCTGTATTAGTGGGGGCTGTTGTCTTGGGCCTTAGGTGAAGTTACCCAGGGCCAGTTGATGAGGAGAGAATAAAGAAGGCCAGAAGAAAGAGCCTTGGGAACTTCAAAGTTTGAGGCCAAGAGGAAACTCTTGCACTAGAATGTATGGCCAGGGCAGATCCCATGGGAGGGAAGTGGGAATAGGGAGGGGGAATAGCCAGGGTTCTAGGCTTCAGGGGCATGTTGCCTTCTGTAGGAGGGAAAGGACAACTTTAACTTCGGCAGGTAAGGCAGTCAGTTAGGGTGAGGTCAGGAAACTGCCACTGATTCTGAATGTGTGGATGGTGCTGGAGGGGGAACATGAAAGATTTTAATAAAGTGGGGCTCTCAGAGGCCAAGTGATCTCTATGTGAAGACAGAATGAGAGATAAGGAAGGAAGATAGAGGCTGGGGAGATGGCTCAGTGGGGGCTTACGTGGCAAGCACAAGGCTTGAGTTCACTCCCCAGTTATGCTAAAAAAAAAAAAAAAAAAAAAAAAAAAAAAAAAAAAAAAGGAAGGAAGGAAGATAGAGACAGTACAGCATAGAAGAGGACATTTAAGGCTGCAGAAAAGGAATTTATTTAGATGACAGTGACTGGAGTTTTGTTTTGGTAAGTGGATGTGGGCAGAGGAGCTGGCACATGCCTGTAATCCCAGCTCTCCAGGAGGGTGAGGTAGGAAGAGCACAGGTGGAGGCCAAGCCTAGGCAATTCATTAACAAGGTGAACTGTCTGGGAATTAAAAATAAAAGGACTGAGAATATGGCATAGTTTGAAGGCCTTGGGTTCAGTCTCCAGTACTAGAAGAAAAAGGTAAAAAAAGAAAGAAAAAGAAATGGGTGCCGGAAAAGGGATGCATACAAGAGACAAATGGGCCCTGAGCTGGGGAGACTAGGGACCCATAGCATGGTGAACAGGTGGAGTTTGACTCCTGGACCCAGCTTTGGTCATGAGAGAGATCAGATGGGTGAACTCGAAGTAAGTAGGTTCGGCGTTCAAGGAATACATATCACTTTTCCATGTGCATAGTGAGCGTGGTAAGACCTGGGTGGCTGGGCCCAACCTCTAGGAGCTCTCATTCAACAGGCTACTTGGAGCCCGGGAATCTGTATTCCTAACAAGCTTCCAGAAGATGCAGGTTGCTGCTCCAGGCCTGTGGACCATGCCTGGAGGTTCCTGCCAGTAGCCTCCATTTCCGCTGTGGAGTAGGAGATACAGGTCATGGCAGAGAGAGAGGTTAGCATGAGGACAGTGGGGAGGGGTGTGGTCACAGACCCTGACTTGTCACACAGGACGGCTGCTGCTTCCCTGCTTCTGGGGGCTCCATGGACATCAGGGACCTAAGACTTGTCCCATTTGCAGCAGCCAGTGGTGAGAGATAAAGGCAGAGCATGGTGCAAGGGAAGTGTACAGACTTCTACTCGACAGGAAGCCTCAAAGCCAGGCAGGGGTGAATAGACGATAAAATACAGTGGCCTGGGCCCTGCAGGAGTAAGAGGAGGTGATCTGAGAGCAGAGGTAGGACAACTAGAATAGAAGGGAGCTAACTGTTGGAGCTGAGGTTGGCTATAGTGCTCCTGCCCCAGACAGTGAGGAGGCAGGAGAGATGCTGTAGAAGTGTGGAGGTAACTGCGCTGCAGTACCCAAGCTAGATGGCCCGACTAGACCTCCTACCAGAGGCTCCAAGGTTGGGACGGGAGCAAGGTATTGCAGTGCCAAGATTGTTACATAAGGAGTGACACCTCAATCTGGTGAATCTTCTCTTCTGAGATAAGCGGCAGTGTGTGGGGATTCCACAGAGAAAGAGAATTAATGATGTGTGTGTGTGTGTGTGTGTGTGTGTGTGTGTGTGTCTTGAAGAGAGAGAATTCATTTTTATTATGGTAAGATAAATGCATAGATGTTCAGCATCTTAACTGTATCATAACTACATTTACAGTGTTCTGTGACTTCCACCACCATTCCTATCCCAAACCTTTTTCATTCTGTAAAACCAAAGCCCTATGTTACTTGAACAACTCCTCCTGTTTCTCCCTTCCTTCCTGCTGCTGAAAAATCCCCATTTTATTTTCTGTCACTAAGAATTTGACCATGCTAGGTCCCTCGTCTAAGTGCAACCATTTAGCATTTGTCTCTCTGTGACTGGCTTGCTTCACTTAATATATGCTCAGGTTTCGTCAGTATCCTCTTTTACGAGGCTGAATGACAGGTCGTCGTGTATGTGTGGGCGGATGGGCCAGTGGGTGGATGCGTGTGTAGATGGACGCTCTATTTTGCTGGTCTGTCCATCCATTCCTGGACAGCGATGTTGCTTCTCTGTTTTAGTTTATTCTGAATGGGAATATAGCTGTACCAATGACTTTAAGACCCTCCTTTCAGTTCGTGGGGTATATGTGTAAAAGTACTAGATTTAGAATAATTCTGTTTTAGCTTTTTCAGGATCTGCCATGCTGACTTCTCCAGTGGCTGTGCCATCTTACATCCCCAGCAATAGTGCTTAAGGGTTAAAGTTCTCCACATCATCTCTAGCACTTCTTATTTACTCTTGATTTTCTTGATGGCAGCTATTCCAATGGGTATGAAGTAGTATCTCATTGAGATTTTAATGTGAATTTCCCTAGTAATTAGGGAAATATTGAACAGAGAGATCAATATTTTCAGGAATTGGCCTGCATAATTGTAAAGGCCAGTATATCTGAAAACTATTGGGCAATTTGGCAAGCTGTAGATTTAGGGAATGGAAGAAGCTGTAGTTCCAATCTGAGGAATTTCTCTAGGCAAAGTAGCCTTTCTTAAGCATCTCAGACTTTCTCCTCATAAAGCTCTCCATTGATTGGAGAATCCTTCCAATGATACAGAGGATAGTCTGAATATGCCAGGTCTACCAAGAGACATGTGACGACCATCCAGAATAACATGTCACCAACTACCTGGTTACCATGTCTTAACCAGGCTGACACATAAGATTAACATTGCAGTGAGTTCAGTCTTCTTGGTGATGAATTTCATAATTTAACCTCATATCCACAGTGAATGCAGCAGAGGAAGGAATGTTCTAGAAACATTCAAGGAGCATGTCCTTGTTGAAGAGCCAGTGAGGTTGTTGGCTGTAGAAAGCACGTGGCCCTTAGAAAGCGTGCAGTATGTCCCAGCGTTTTGCATCAGTCAGCATGCGTGAGCATCTCCAGGTTTGGGGTTATGGCCTTTCTATTGGAGAAGAGGCACCCCTTTTGCTACTCGTGCTTTGCCACAGTTCATGGTCTAGAGTAGCTTGTGTGGGTACACACTGACCATGTCTGTGCCAGCTCCCAGAATTCAGGCAGAATTCAAGAGAGAAGACCTTTTTCCACATTAGTCTTCCTTTCTAGTTACTTCTACCTGCTGGATGCCACCACTGGAAAAATTGAACCCCAGTAACTACCCGGACCCCATTGAGTGCTGTCCTGGATGACAGCTTCTGCTTTTTCTGGCTTCAGAAAGCCCTCACTCACGAGTGGCTTTAATTGCACTGTCATGGCTACCTTGATGTCCTGAATTGATTTTTTTTTTACAATGTTGTTTTTATTTTATTTTGCTTTTTATTAATTTCATTGAGAAGCAAATAGCAATGAGAGCGTTTCAATACAGGTTAGTACTACAGTTACAATAATTAATACATTGCATATTGTTGTCTTTGTAGTAGTTATTCATTGAAAACATTTACTTTCATGGTCATTTTGACTTGGAAGAAGAGTCAAAAGTTGCAAGGTACCTGAGCCTGACAATAAGGTGGCTGAGGAAGGGCTCTCATGCTTTTATGAGCCTGGCTTTCTGTCACATGGTGTATAGCAACAGCAGTCACTGTATTTATCACTCCTCTAAAGACACTTGTGAAAGAGGACTTGAGAATTATTTCAGAACCCGGCAAGCATGATGTTAAGCATGTTCACAGAACGGAAATTTTTTTGTGGGGGATTCACAGCACTGTATCTTTAACTGTAATGCAGTTTCAAATATTTATACTTTTTGTATTTTTATTGTTATACTTTTCATATAGAGTATTGCTACACAGTTTGGACTCAGAGATTCTCCTGTCTCAGCCTCCCCAGAACTGGGATTACAGGTGTGTGCCACCATGCCCAGTTTTGGTGGCCAGCAGGGCACATGCAGAGTTCAGAGGCCAGCATGGTATGCAGTACCAGGGATCAAACTTGGGACTTTACTCTTGTCAGGCAGGTGCTTATGCCTCTGAACTGTCTCCCCAAGCCGGTTTTAAATATTTGAACATTCACCATATTTGTCAATCAACCTGTGTCTCTTAAGTGTAAACATCTGTTGTGTTTTCCATCGGAACTTGGATTCTGAGTTTACTCACACAATCAAAACATGTTCAGGGCCAGGGAGATAGCCCTGGCAAGCCCAAGAACCAGGGCTGCTACACACCATGCCAGCCCCACCCCAGGCCCACCAAGCCAGCCACTAACACCAGATGTGGTGACACATGCTTGTAATCCCAGTGCTGGGGAAGCTCACACAGGAGGATCACTAAGTCCAAGCTGCATAGTAAGACCTTGTACCAAATACATAAATTAAAAAACATATATATTCAAAGGGTAAGCAACTAAGGACTGGGATCGTACAATGGGAAGTCGACTTGATGTGCTGAGTAATGATAAGGACAGGCACTCACAGAAGGACACGTCCCTCTAGTCTCTGACCACAGCCAGGGAAGCGGAGTGTGCAAAACGGATCTGTTCCACACCTGCTGCTATCCTCCTGTGTTTTCTTATTGAGGCATGGATGCTCTTGGGCTGGCAAGGTGCTATTTCTGGTTCAAACTTCCTGTTCCCTTAGACTTTCCCACATTGCCCCCATGTTGCCTTCCACACCGTGAAGAGCTTGGGAGTGGCTGGTAGTGGGGATGCATGATACTGGGAGCACACCAGCCCTGGTCAGCTGCCGTGACTCCCATTAATAAGTCCTTATGACCATTTGTGTGTTTGTGGAGTATTTGGAAACAAAAAGTGTCAGTGGGCATCCTGATATAAAATCTGTGGCTCCCTTGTGAGTCTGGCTCTTTAGTGTTCAAACTTGAAACAAGCTTACAAGGGTTTCTTCTACAAGGCCATGGAAGAGAACTGGAAGGAAACCCTGGTGCATCTATGCTCAGCCACACGCTAATTGTCTGCTGTTTTCTTTATTCTTGACTGTGCAAGTTTGACCCAGTGATCCATCTTTCAAATCCAGCTTGCAGCTCCTCTCTGCTGCCCTCCTCATCTACCTCGCTCATCTATTACAGCCATGGAAGTTGCAACCTTTGCCCCTTAGCATTTGTAGCACGGCATTACCAGCTGCCTTGTTAGGAGTGTTTAATGTGCTTTAGCTGTCACAGTCCGGAGCCCTGTGTTACTGATGGCAGGTCTGGAGCAGGGGCAGGTCATGGTAATTTGTATCTTGGCTACAGTGGGGTAGCTAAGGGGTGTTTTTGCACCTGGGAGCCCCATTAAACAGCCAGGAAGGCTCTGCAGAGCAGCTGCACAGTGACACTTATGTAAACCACAGAGCAAGGTATGGCCCAGTTAGGCCCTGGAAGGGAAGCCCTTGTTTTCAACAAGACCCAAGGGACAAGGATAGGAACCTGGGCTTTTGTCCTGTGAGCACCTGCCTTGCTGTCCTGAGAGTGGACATGTCCTCTGTCCTCTTCATGGACATGAGCACACTGTCCTCTTCAACGTCATGGACTGTGCCCCTGTGCTGCAGGACAGTGGACAGGACAGGGATAGGACAGCATGCAGGGCGCTACAGGGCCACAGGAGTGCATCAGAAGAAGGACCTTTGCAGGATGCCACTGTGGTGACTGAGAACAGGTTTGGCCTCATCTGATCAGGGGCCTCCAGGTGGGAGAAGCTTCTGATAATTCCCCAAAGGGTAAGCACGCAGTGTCACCCTGTCCAAACTCACAACCAGGATGCTACGGGTTCTGCTTGCACCCCCACCAGCCGTGGTACTCACAATGGTAGGGCAAGCTCGTTTCTCCTCCTGAAGGATGTTCTGCTGGCCTGCTCTTACCTAGAAAAGCCACCCAGCAGCCCACGTAAGGGTGTGGTGCAGCCAGCCTCAGAAAGCCACCCCTTGCTGGGGGGTTTCAGGATGGACACGAAGAGGTGGGGCCCCAGATAGACTGACTATACGACTTAGCTGCAGCCACGTGGCTAGCAAATGCCAAGCTGGAGGTCACACTGAATTTTGTCCCAACAGCTCCCTGTCTCAGTTACTCTTTTCTCATTGTTGGAACAAATACATGACACCCAAGATGAAAGAAAGAGAGGTTTTTTAGCTCACAGTTACTGGAGGTTTCAGTCCATACTCAGCTGGCTCCATGGCAGAGTGGCACATGGCAGAAAGCAACCCTTCATGGCATAGCAAAGAGCAGGGAGCAAGGGAGGAGCAGCCCGCTTCTCTCCACCCTTGCATTGTAATGTGAATTACCTGCCCCAGGGCAAGAGCAGCATTCATGCCCGCAATAACCAATCCCAGTCTCCAGAGTTTGCCAGGCAAGCACTTATTCCACTGAGCTATCTCCCCAGCCCCAGTCACAAATTCCAGAAGCCACCCTATGACTGCTGAGGCTTTGGGGGAGGCCTAGACACAAACCATAACACTCCCATAGCTGCCTTGGCTGGCCAAGGCCACTTAGAAGAGTTTCAACACCTCAAGGCCCAGTTCTTATCCAGGTACACTGAGTGGTTTTCATACTTGCTGTATGACTGAGGATAAATGACTTCACTTCGCTAGACCCAAGATTCCTCATCTGTGCAATGGGTGTGGTGATATCACCCCACTTTGTAAGCATTTGTGTGAAGTAGACAGGACAGTGCAGTACATGACAGCTTCTGGCAGTTTGCAGTACGTGACCTACCCTATGTAAGTGTCACTTGATGTGACTGTCAACAGTAGCATCTGTCACCTGCCACTGCACCTTCTGGACCATACCACATCTAAATCTGTTTATAGTGATGGGGACATCAATTTGTCTTCAGGTCAGCAGACTGGGTTGCAAGGGTGTCCTGGTGTCTCTCATTGGTATGACATTACGGTCATGCGCACTGTCCCCTTAAAAAGTGGTAGCGTGAGAACAGGTGTCCGGGCCATGCATCCCATCCCTGCTGGGGGCCTCGAGCCTCGACCTTCTCTTCCAACTGTGATTCTTGCTAGAGGTGGCCCAGTGATTCCTAGAGGTGGCCCAGTCTCCAGTTCACCATCCTTGGCATAAGACTGTGGGCATCTTTGATGTCCGAAGATATCACAGCCCGTGGCTATTGAGGAAGGGCCAAGTGGGAGGGGTGACTGATTGTCACTTTTGGAGAACTTTAAGTTCCCATGAGTTATAGACAGAAAGGCTGATGGGCCCAGGGGCGGTAAGCTGTCCATGGACTCAAAGGCCTCCTCTCTTTGGTTATTTCCTCTGCTGTTTTCCCCTTCTCCATGTGAGGCAGCTTCATTGACAACCAGATACCTGATCAGCCCTTTGAGAGGAGGAACCTGATTTTGAATTTCTTTGTAGCCCTCTTCAGGCCTTGGGCATTGATTGCAATTGATCCAGACCTCAAGATAGCTTTCCCGCAGACAGTTCTCTTTCACACCAGGTCTTGTTTATTGCTTACTGAATTGTTATAGGAAGGAAATCTGTCATTTCTGGGATCTGATCTGGAGGCACCCACAACACCCCCAGTGACGTGTATTGGCAGTGTTGAGAGTATACAGCGGACGATCCCCTCCCCATTCCCTGGGCATCTTTCACATCCAGCATCTGTTCTTTTATCTTCGCTAGCTTCCAAGTTATTTGCAACCTGGGAGACCAGTATGGGGGCGGACGTGTGTCTGGTTCTTTATGTCCCAGTGTATGGTTACACAGGAAGCCAGGGTCTGAGCTCACTGCCCCCGTTTTGGGCCGCTGCTGGGCCGCGGAGAGCAGCGTCCCTGCCTTCACGGCACCCAGCACCTTGCAGGAGTGAGTGCACCCTCACATCCAGCCCTGCTGCAGGGCGCAGGCCATGCACACACCTGTCCTAGGTCGTGAGGCTGCTGTGGAAACGCCCCTCCTCCTCCCCCAGAGGTAGCAGTCAATTCTGTTCCTGTTGTGTGTGTGCTCTTACAGCTGAGAGGCCCTTCTCTCTTTCCATGTCTCCACACATCTGCTCCTTTCCTGAAGTCATCAACCTTGTAATATACTAGGTTTCACATTGCAGTAGTAGTGTGTGTGTGTGTGTGTGTGTGTGTGTGTGTGTGAGTCAGCTCCTAAGCCTGCGCCTTACAGAAAATGCGTAGAACATCAATTGCCAGTCTTTCCACTTATCCAGCATTTCTGAGCATCTTCTCCATAGGAGAGAATAACCTAGAAACACTGTGTTGTGCTTTACATATAAAACACTCCCCAAAATCTCTGTGGAAAAGTGATGTCTAGAGGGTCATGGGGACTCTATGCCATCAGCAGATCTGTCTGTAGCTGAATGTGCTGGTAGGAGGCAGGGCGGGGCTGGAGGTGGGCACTGGGGGCGCGAGCTGGAAGGGCACTCTGGGCCATAGCGCCTGTCCTCTCTCTGCTTCCTGGCCTCTGTGCCCTGAGCAGGTGTCCTCTGCCGGCTCTTTTTTTCTGTTTTGGGCCCAAATGCACAAGGACAGCAGGTCCATGCTAGGTTAGCAGGACAGTGTTGGAGTCCTGCGTGGGGCCCAGGGGATGGGTCTGAGTTAAGGGCAAGTGCCAGAAGCCAGTTCATGGTCATCGCCAATGCAGGAGCGGGAGCAAAGCAACCAGCACGGAGAACGAAGGCTCCAGCTAGGAAGCCTGAAGCTTTTAATACGGACACTTTAGTGCCTCGTGGAGCTCTCCAGGGCTCTGTGTCCATTGAGTCTTACTGCTGTCTGGAGCTGGGCACAGTGTGTTCATTCATAAGTTTTCCTGCAGCAGTAGGGATTGGACCCAAAGTTTTTGTTCCACTCTACATCTCCAGCCTTTTTACATTTTATTTTCTATTTTGAGACAGGGTCTCCTCGAGCTGTGGAGCTGCCCAGGCAGGGCTAGAACTCGCAGTACTCTTATCTCAGAGCCCTAGGCTTACAATCATGTGCCACCATGACCAGCTCACTTACCAGTTTTGCAGATGGAGAAAATGAGAGACAGAAAGGTGATGCAAGCTGCTGGCCCAGTGGTGCATGGCCTGGTGGTGATGTATTCCTGGCCAGCAGGACATATGATAGGTCATGACTGATGTCCCCATCCCCTGAAGGCTTTCTTCCTTCTCACTTGACCTAGAGGAAACATTCACCCCAGCCAGGGGCTTTGCTGTGCAACTCCATCCTGTGCTGCACGCTGCCCTGCACACACGGGTAGAGAAGTTGGTGCACTTTCAGTGACATCTGGACTTTCTTTCCAGTTGTAAGGCCCAGAGGCTGATACAAGCACCAGCCCACAGAAAGCAGAGCCGGGAGCAGCACAGAACTAGTGCCAGGGCTGAGCCCCACAGCTTGTGGGTGGTGTGCACAGCCTGCTGAGTAATGGACTGAGCTGGAGCATCCAAAGGACTGCTGGGCTTGGGATTTAGGAGGGGCCTAGAGGGACCTCCTGGTGTGCCCACACTCCCCCAGATCACCACCCCATCAGTGAGATGCTTCCTGTCAACAGCCTGGGCCGGCGCCTGCCAACAGCCCTTCTAATCTCCCCGGCATCCTCCAGAAATGGATTTACAGTGACAGAGTAAAAATGAGGTTGCATGATCAATGGATCCCCAGACGGTCTCCTCCAGGAGACACCAATGTATATTGTAACAAAACTTTATTTTCTTCTGAAAATTGCCTCCGTGATTAATACGGCCCGACACAGCCCAAGCTGTTCAGCATAAAAAGCAGCCCTGTTTCTCACTTCTCTCTTCAGCGCTGCATCCCTCTCACTCCATCTCTTAGTCTCTTTTTGTTCTGCTCCCCCCACCACGTCATGCTGACAGGTACTGTAAAAGGTGCAGATCTCCATCCCTCAGTCTGCCTTCATTCTGCTTGGCATTTCTGAAGTGGCTGAGACCAAGCATGAAATTCCTCCTTGGTGAGGCGTGGGTGGAGCTGGTGTTTCTATGACAGCAGTAAGGGCCAGGCTCCTCTCCATCCCCTAGTACCCCATGGGGGCCAAATCTGGGGAGGAATCTGTCCTTCAGTCTCTGTCATCCATAGGTGTGGGAGACGGCTGGCTACTGGAAAACAAGTGCTGCTCCTGCCTGCAGAGTCTAGGAAGGCTTCCTGTACAGTGGGGCAGGGGCAGCACGACAACCCCATCCCTCCACCCCCTTTAATCTTGTGATGGGATTTCTCCAAATCGTTATGTTGCTGAGGCTGGGTTTGAATTTGTGATCCTCCTGCTTCAGCCTCCCAGCGTGCTGGGATTACATGCGTGTGCCATTATACATAGGCTGCCTTTATTCTGGTGTTGGGCACAGTTGTTTTATTCTCTCTTCTAGAACAGCAGCTCCCTGGGCACAGGGAGCTCTAGCATAGTCCCCACCCTTAGTCTTCATGCCCCCTCAAGCAAACTCTTGAACACAGAGTTGAATGCATGTACATTAGGTGGGAGGTGAAAAGAGGTTTGCTAGGGCAGACAGGAAATCAGACTGCGAGGAAAGGAAGATGTCCCAGAAACTGTGTCATACAGATTATTACTATGGCTGCTGGGGCCTTGATCCCACTGGGAGACTGAGAGGGAAACTTCTCAACATCAGTGGAGCTGTCGTGCTTGACCATCAACTCCCAGGGACTTAGATAGAGCTTTGCAGACAGAGTAATTGCCTTAGTGGCAGCAATGAAGGTTCCGTGTATGGAAACGCAAGTGCTGCACGTAGTATTTGGCAAGGGCCGGGACAGAGCAAGATGATGCAGGGAAGTTTAGGGAGCTGTGTGCCCAAGATGGATCTCTACCCTTCCTCTGGGGTGGGGTGGAGTGACTTAGGGGAGGTAGGGTCCTTCAGCGAAGTCCTCTCCGAGGCCCAGTCTCAGGTCTTAACAAAGGAAATTCTGAGAGCGACGAGGAGCGTGCAGCTGCAGTCTCTTGCCGTGTCCGCAGCTGTGTTGCCTTCAGGCTGCCTCTGACCTGCTTTCTCACTCTCTCCCCAGGTGTAAGGAGCTCAAGTACTCCAAGGAGCTGCCCCAGATCTCCATCATATTCATCTTCGTGAACGAGGCCCTGTCGGTCATCCTGCGCTCGGTCCACAGCGCGGTCAATCACACGCCCACCCATCTGCTGAAGGAAATCATCCTGGTGGATGACAACAGCGATGAAGGTATGGGAGCAGTGCCCCGCACACAGGGTCACGTGGTCAGTGGGACAGAAGGGCCACTCTGCCCCACAGGGGACTTGGAGGGAGGAAGCTGTTTTAGAGGAAGAAGTCAGTGGTTCAGTATTCCTTCAGAGCTTAAGAATATAGTGCAAAGGGGCCATGGAGATAGCTCAGTAGAATAAGAGCTTGCCTGGCAAGGGCAAAGGCCTGAGTTCAATCCACAGTTCCACCAAAACAAAACAAAACAGAACAGAACACTTCAAAGCAAGGATCTGCATCTGTTTCTCTTTGCATATTTCCTTGAACAGACAATGGAGAAGGGCTGCTTTCCTCCTTTACCATCTCCCACCACTGCCTCTGTTGCTCTTTCCTGAGATGTAAAGTTTGGCCCTGAGGTGGGAACTGTTCATCTTGTATCAGAATCTCTCCCAAGTGGGAGGCGTTCGCAGATTCTTTGGAAGTCAATACCCCTAGAAACAGAGGATCTGTTAAAAAAAAATACATGAAGCAAAGGTTGGGCGGCAGTAACCACAGTCCTCAGAGGTCCTGGGAGACAGTCAGATGACCGTGTGGCACAGAGGTATGGCAGAGGCCGACATGTGCTGTATGCTCTGTGTGGGCTCAGAAACTACCCAGTGCACTGTGCTTGCTGTGGGGAAAACCTAAGCCCTCAACAGTCACCAACTAGAGTGAGCCTGCTGGATGGCTGGAGGCTGTCCTCTGAGTGACGGCAGAATTGGGAGTGGACCACAGCCCTGGCTGTCAGGAGCTGAGGAGGACGGGGAAGAGGATGGAGAAGAGGAAGAGGAGGAGAAGAAGGATGGGGAGGGGGAGCTACAAGAGGAGGGGGGGAGGGGAGAGGGAAGGTCTCCAAGAGAGCCCGTGAGACAGTGGCTAGGTATGGGTCCTGTTCACAGCCTAATTATTTTCAGGAGCACAGAGCTGAACTGCCCACTTTGAAGCTGATGTCTTCTCTCCCTTCTGAACCACCAACTGTCCACCAGGCCCTGAGCTCACTTGAACCACACAATACATCTTTACCAGGGCCTCCAGTTTGTGAGGCCTGGCCTTCGGGTGGATTCTCACGCCCCTATCTTTTCCCTTTGTGTGAGTCATATTCTTGTTTCTGAGACACAGCAACAGAGTCCCACAAGTTAAAGGAGGAGAGATTTAATTTAGCTCACGGTTTCAGGGGATTTAGTCTGTAGTTGGCAGAAACTCTAGAGTGGAAGAGCACAGTGGATCAGAGGGGCTTGGTTCCTGGCAGCTGGGAAGCACAGCAGAGAAACAGCTCCAGAGAGAAAGAGGGCCAGGGGCTGATGCAACCCCCAGCATTGCACCTCCACAATCCACCAGGCAAACGCAGAGTGTGCTTTCCCAGTCCTTTGGACATTTCTTCACCCATCGGGTTGTATCATAGCTAATGGTCAAAGCCTTTGTCTTGGGCTTTTTATTATCAGTAACTATGAAGCCTGACGTGGGTGGTCTTATGAAGAGGAGATCCTGAGTGTTTGGAGTCTCTTCAGCTCCCGAGAATGGCTCACCCTCCCCCTGCTCTGCAGCCCCTGGGAACATCTGCTGCAAGCCCCTTACCTCAACAGAGCTTACACCCATCCAGGCGGGGAGTGATGAAGCCAGGTAGGGTTGGGAAGGAAGGTGGGGACAGGGCAAAGCGAGAAAAGCCGGGTGAGTTGTAGACACGCTGATCTGTAGCGAGCACTGTCTCTGAGCCTGCTCCCCCAGGAAGCGTCCACAGAGCCCATTCAGAGAAGCAGTGTGGAAGCTAAAGAGGCAATGAGAGTGAGGAATAGGGTGGGCAACTGGACCATTCAGCAGGCATCTTAATTTGGGGGTCCTACAGAAACAGAACCTGAGGCAAAGCTTTGAGTGCAAGTAATGTTTTTGGAAAGTAAAGTGAACCCGGACAGGTGTGTGGGGAGTAAGATTGGAATGGTAAGGCATCCCCCCCAAAGCAGATTACGTGACCACAGGTGAATTCCCCTGGAAGATCTTGGGAGCTGGTGTAGAGCCCCCACCTGGGCCACTCACCCAAAGCAAACCTGTTCCAGGGAGGGACAGCTGGGGGCATTTGTGCACTTACAACATCAGAATGCACTAGCATGGAACCTTCTGGAACTTCTCTCACAGGAAATTCTCCTTCAGGGAGGTGGGAGTTGTGCTGAGAATCTGCCAATGTCCAGGTGACCGTGGGGACCACATTTGCTGAGTTAAAACAGCAAGCCTTGAGCCTGCTCTCAAAGCATCATTTCAGTGGTTCGTGTGTAAGATCCAGGTAAAGGTCGGTGAGTGCAGAGAGGAGAGGAGGAATCTCGTTCAGACTGAAGTAGGGTGGAAATTATTAAAGATAGGAGAAAGGAGAAAAGAAAACATCCTGATTTTAAACATAAAAGCACAACTTCAAGACCCAAAATTCATCTACCATTTTTGTTGTGGTTGTTGTTGATTACTTTTACTGGCAAATGACCCTCTTCTCTGCTTTTTCATTTGCAAAATGGGTTATCCCCATCAGAGGGAGATGAGGGCTATCGCTGCTATTTGAATATGAATTCCTTTTTTTTTTTTTTTTTTTTTTGTGTTTTAGGGAAAGGTCTACAGGTTGTTCAGAGCCTAACTACCAGATCAGACTAATAGTGATCTGCCTGTGTACAGCCTCCAAAGGGCTGGGATTACAGGCGGGCGCCACCAAGCCCAGTCTCAGTCACTATTTCCACAGGCCCTGAGGACAGGGCCAGCATGGCAGGCCTGGGGATTGAAACCCTGTCCCCTGTGCCTGCTTGCAGGTACCTTAATCGGCACAACTATTTGGCTGGCCCCATCTAGTCTTCAAGAGAGCTAGGAGCCAGAGATCTTTTTTTATTTTTCCACTTTATGTATTTGGTACATACAGGGTCTCACTATGCAGCTTGAACTCATAGTGATCATCCTGCTTTCAGCCTCCCCAGTTCTGGGATTACAGGCATGGGCCACCACGCCCAGCCTTGGTCACCAACTCAATGCACCCCAGGGGTGGGGTCAGTGTGGCATGTGGGACCAGGAGGCACTTTATCCATTGAGCTATCTTGCTGGCCCTCCAGAGCTCTTATTCAGCAGGTAGTGTAGCTTCAGTCCTGCCACATCTTTCTAGGACCTTTTGGGGCCCTGTTTCACCTCCACACACCTAGGAGCCTAGAGTTGGCCTTCTCCGTACGTTGTATTCTTGCTGTTCCCAGGAGCTAACCTAAATAGTTTTTAGACCAGAAATGCCTTTTTTTCATGAGAAGAGGAATTTATTATTTTTTATTTCATTCAGATGTTCTTTGCATCCTGTATTATCAGGTTTGGTAAATGCTCTATATCTACTTGAAAAGACCCCACATACACGGTAATCATGGAATTCAATTCCTGCCCGACATCAATTTTGTGTAGTTAGATAGAGTGAGTTCATTTTCTTAAGTCTTTTTGATAATGATGTTTTAAAATTTCCTCCCACAATGACTGTTCCTTCCTGTGTTTTTAATCATGTTTGATTTCAGCATCGTGTTGTCAGTTTCCTTGGCAGCTATAGATTTCTATCTGCGCGTCTTCACTATTGATGCTCGTCCTGTTATGTAATGTCCTCTTTATCTTAAAAGCGTATGTTTTTTCACCTGGAATTTTGTTCTTCCAACATTAGTACTGTCATCCTTGCTTACCTTCTGTGCAAGTTTGATTAAAGGGCTATTTTTTCTAGCTGAGCAATTTTGTTTTCAGATCTTAAAAGTAATGTACACTCTTTGGAGGAAAATTTGAATGTATCAAAAAAAGCAAATGTAATTGGAGAAAAACAAATACTGAGGAGACTAACCAGAGGCAACTGCTTGTTCCTTCGTGCCTTGACTCCTTTTACATGCACATTTACATAGTTAAGATCTTATAATATAAACAAGTAAAGGTTCTGCTGATTTTTCTCTTGAAGTAGGAAGCATAATCGTTTCCTTTTCTCTTTTTTGTTAAGAATGCACTAGAAACATAATTTTAATTAGGTCTCAGCAGTCCATTCTTAGCTATAGGAGATGAGATTGAAAAATACCATGCTTAGATTTTTACAAATGTATTACAGTAAAAGAGAAATAGCCATGAACCCCCTAAGATCCTCCCCTCACTGCAAACGGTTTCCCCATCATTCTGGCCACTTTGTGAACCAGTCTACCGTTTATGTTTGCAGCAGTGTCTATCAAATAAAAACATCGTGGTGTATCTCATTTACCAGGTCAGGTGCCCCGTGACTCAGGACTGTCCTGGGAAGTCAATAGGATCATAGTAGCAAATGTTTTGAATCAGTTCAGGGCATAGAGTCAGCCACAGCAGCATAACTGAAGAAGCAGACTTCTGGAACTCATTCAGGAAGGGGCCAGAGCAATGCCATAATTGTGTTCTAAGTGAGGTGGAGGATTTGGCGGACTTTTTCACAACTGAATAATATTCTACTGTATGGATACAGTACATTTCATCCATTTGTCAGTTGATGGCTATTTGGGCCATTTCTACTTCTTGGCTAGTAAGAATAGTAGTGTTGTGAACATTCATGTGTGGGGAACTTTTCAATGTCTTGAGTGTATTTTAGGAGTGGACTTGCTGAGTTTTATGATGATGCTATGGTTAATTCTTTGAGAAATGTGTCCCGGATCTTTTCTGTGGACGACGCATCATTTTATGCCTCCACCAGTAAGGCAGGAGGATTTCTATTTCCCAACAGCATCATAAAATGTCCTATTTTCTCTGTTTTTTTTTTTTTTTTAAATATGTGGTAGTCACCTGTGATTTTTCTTTGTATTTCCCCAATGACTAATTGATTGACAATTCATCATTTATCTGTCTTCTTTGGAGAAATGTCTTGAGTATCTTACCCATAAAATAGAGGATGTCTTTTTGTTATTGACATGTAATTGTTCTTTGAATTTTGGATACTCACCCCTTGTCAAATACACTTTACAATGTTTTTTAACAAATATTTTCTCTTAGTGTGTGCATTCTTCCATGATCTTTATACTGTCCTTTGGTCCACCACAGCTCTTCTGCTGTTTAAATCAGTTTATGATTTTTATGCACAGGGTACTTGAGCTCCCAGCACCACAGGTCAGAAATGGTTTCTCAGTCCAGTGCCACAGAGCTTCCCCTCTACTAAGAGTTCCGTAATGTGAGCCCTTATGTTGGGTCTCTGTGAAGAGTCAGTGTTGCGTGTGGTTTGCCACAGGGGCCCTGGACTCATTTCTTATCCATCACAACATGCTGTTGTCCAAGCACCATTTTTATTGGAGTGTCTTTGCGATGCATAAGGAATACATTCATCACGGGAAATCGGGACGTGCACATACAGGACCCTCACCCCTTTTACCTTCTTCTTCCTCTCGGCCCCCACCCCCAGATCTTTTCTGCCATCTCCACAAAGCCTACTTTCTGTTTCCTATCATTCATCTTTTAATTTTAATCTTTAAATTATTGATACTTTGGGTTTCTCATATGAGAGGGACCAGGTAAAAACCTTTTGTGTCTGGTTTATTTCACTCAGTGCTATGATCTCAACGTGCATTCACTTTTCTATCAATGGTGCAAATGTATCCTTCTTTATAGCTGAGCAGTGCCCCGTTGTGTATAAATGCCGCATGTTCTTTATCCGCTCATCCATTGATGGGCACATAGAGTGGCTCCAAAATTTATCTATTATGAATTATGCTGCTATAAACATGGGCATGCTCATATTACTACAATGCGATGACTTCCGCTGCTTGGGGAAGATGCCTGGAATGGAAATAGTTGGGTCAAATGGAGTCGAGACTGCTTTTTTCCTCCTGTTAGATGGTAATGATGTCCTTGTCAATGGTCCTGCAGATGGCAATTGAGAGGAGCTATTTCTGGATTCTCACTTCTGTTTCATCGAGCTGTGTGTCAGCCCATAACTATGGCGTGTTTTAAGACTGGGAAGTGTGAGCCCTCCAACTTCGTTCTTTTTAAAAATGATCTTGTCTTGAGTTCCTGCATTTTTTTATGCATTCTAGGACGACTTAAGATGGAAGGTAGAATTGTTCTTTACCACTGCAGTGAATGTGTAGACCAGTTTGGGGAGTCCACAGCTCCATTTTTAAAAACAACCCATGAACTCAGACCTCTTGCTGTTTATCTAGGTCTCCTCTAATGTCTTCCAACAATGTTTCACAGCTTTCAGGATGCGAGTCTTTGTTTAACTGTTTTCAGTTAAATACTGCTTTTGGTTAAATTTATGTCTAAGTATTTTGCTTATCTTGATTCTGTGATAAGTGTGATTATTCTTTTAATTTCACTTTTACATTCTTCCTTGCTAGTGTATAGAATGTTAGAATATGGTGTACATTGCATATTGATCCCATATCTTCCATGTTTGCTGAGCTTCTTGGCACCAATCATTTTCTTCTTCCACTTTTGATTGATGTAAATTATGCACATGTATATATTGTATATATACATGAAAATATAAAATTTACATATAATATATAGGCATCTTTAATATATATACATATATGTTTATATAATGCTATTTCCAAATAATGACAAGTTTACTCCTTGCTTCCTAATTGCAATGCCTTTATTTCTTGTGTGTGCTGAATCTCCCTGGTTCTTCTATTTCTAAGCCGCACTTACTAAGAAACACCTGTCACCCCAGCGGGTCAAGAACAAGAGCTGGCACGCTTTGCTGTGAGCTGACAGGAGCCTTCCAGGAAAAGCGTGCAGTATCCAGTAAGCCCAGGAAACGTGGGATCACCACAGAGCAACATCTGGCAGGGTGCTTGTGTGGACCGGGACCTAGTTCTGAGCAAAAACATGGGCAAATGGACTGGGTGCCCTGTGCATCCTGCTGCACGTTGGCAAGGTCTGCCGCCTGCCCTCAGGAGCAGGTCAGAGCAGAATGCACCCGCGAGAGCAGGGGGCTGTCCTCAGCTGATGCAGGCTACAGGCAAGGGCAGAGTGTGGGGTCTAGGGGAGAGAGGTGCCCAGATGCACTGAGGCAATGTGTGCTCAGTTTAGAAGAGCTGAGTGTGCAGGGGAGACACGATGCCTGACAACCTCTGTGTCTACCACAAGTCAACTGGCCTGAGTGGCCGTACACTGCCATCACCTTGGACTCGCCTGGCCAGGGCATTCTTTTCCCCTCCTTGCTGCATCACAGGCCTTTCCCTCTTTGATCTGCTTATTCCAAGGGAAGCATAGCTAGAAGCTCCCTAAGAAAGACTATAGAGTGAGAAGTCATTGGCACTCATCCGTGTCTACAGATGCCCTTTCCCTGGCCCAGGTGAAGAGTGGCCAGCTTGAATTCAGTGCTACCTTCTTCAGGAGTCTGGATGACTTTACTCCATTATTTGCCATTTATTTTATATTTCTAGAAACCCAAGGCATGCTGATTTCTGATCCTTTGCTTGTCTTACTCCTTCCTGGGAGACTGTGGACTCCTCATTTTCTCCCTAGACCTGTGGATTTTACAGGAAAGAGCCAGAGTGTGCATAGGTTTTTATTAAGTAGACAGGACACTGAGTACCTTCAGCCTGGAACCTAATTTCTGTCACCTTTTGGAAATTTTCTTATAATTTTAAATTTTGAGTTCACCCACACTCTCCTCTCTGTTTCTTTCAGCATGTCCCTTTCTTTTAGCATCACACCTCTTAGATTGCCTTAAAATTCTCTTTTCTGTGCTTTCTATCTTTGCTTAAACCCTTTTGCTCTGCTTTCCATTTTATCTTTCTTCCCTTCTGCTCAGTTTCTAAAGTTTCTGCTCTCATGGTTTTACTTCCAAGTGATCATTTTTATCCTACAAAAGTTCCTCTTTTTATATACCATATTGTTCTTGTTTAATGGAAGCAATACATTTTCTTATCCCTTAGAGCATGTCCATGATACTGTGTTATGTGGCTTTGTTTTCGTTTTTCCACCTGCACGGTCCCATCCATGTTGGAGACTTTCCTCAGATGTTCACAGAGCTCTGTTAAGCCTCGTCATCAGCTCATGGTGGCTTCTAAAGGGGTGTTAGATCACCAAGAGCTGGGGTCAGGAGAAGACACGTTTAGGGAATGGATGGGATTACACAGCTCTGTACTCACTACCAGACGACCTTCCACAGTGTGCTCCACCTTGAAGCCACCGCCCGGGGACTGAGTCTCCAGAAACTGTGAGCCAAATGAAGCCTCTCTTTTACGTTGTAGGAGGCAGATGCTACGCCCCACAGTGGAAACACTGGGTATTACAGTGGCTATAGAAATTGAGCATTAGGCAAGAGACAGATGATGGTGATAGTGGCACAATACTGCGAACCCTACTGCCCCTAACAGTAGACTTGCAGTCGTGAAAGTGGTACATTGCATGCTGTGTCTACTTTATCACAAGTTTTAAGAAGCTGATTGGATGCTGATGCTTGGGCTGGACTTCAGGGCATCGGTGTTCTGATGTTGTATCAGGTATCTAGAGATCACAGACCCCTTTCTGTTTAATCGGTGGTAGTGCTTGAACCCAGGGCCTTCGCACTAAGCTGTGTTCTCAGTCCTCTTCCTCTTTAGGTTTTTACTTTGAGACAGGTTTCCCTAAGTTGCTAAGCAGCCCAGGCTGGACTGCAACTTGTAGCCTCCTGCCTCAGCCTCTCCCAGTCCTAGGCATGCGATCTTTGCCCTTGTGTTCCTGTTTTGGTCTCTGCCTTCTACTGCCAGCTCAGGAGGCACCTGGTGCTGTTGTCACCATCATTTATTTTCTTTTCTTTCTACCTGCATAGTTTGGTCCCTGGAGTTGCTTTTGTCTCTGTGCTCAGTTTCCCATCTGTGCTGGAGACTTTCCTCAGATATGCAGGGAGCTCCGCCAAGCCTGGTGTTTGTTGGGTTGATTCCTCAGTTTCCCCATTGTCAGCTTGGGGTCAGCGTTCAGACACATGTCCTCTGGGAGTCAACTCTCAAGCTCCCTCTGCTCTGTGACTTTTAACTCTTCCAGGGTTTTCTCTGACTTTGGACAGTTATGTTTCTTTTGCTTTTTTGCTGCCCATGTCTAGAAGCCCTTGTCAATTTTAGTGCTTTTGAGGCGTCCTATCAGGTTCTTAAATTAAATCCACCGTCTTATCCTCTTCTCATTATGAGCTTTTACTGTAGGTTGGTAATTGTGCTGCGGGCCCTGCGCCATGAAGAGTGCCTGGAGGGGCCTGTGTCTAGGCATCCGCACCAGCTCTGCATCTTATTAATCTGTATCGTCTTTCCTGAACTGAAGAGTGAAACATGACTTAAGTTGTTTTTCAGTGCTGGGGACTGAGCCTAGGACCTTGCACATACCAAGCAAATGCTCTGCCACTGAACTACACCCTCAGGCTGGGTTATTTTTAAATTCTCACTTTCTGAATACAAGGAGTGATAACTAAGCCTTCATAAGCTCAACTGCATAGTTTTGAAGTATTTGCAAATTGGTGACCCCTTATTTGTTTTCTGTTGTAGTATGTATTTTGTTTTTAATTGGTTTATAAGAATTTTTATGTGTATATTCTTTTTAATTCAATTTGCAGGTGTTTCTCACAATTTACATGTTTTACTTTATTAGTGTACATTTTTTGACAAGCATAAAATTTTACACAGTCAAATCAACCTTTCTTTTATTCTTTTTCTTTTGATAATAGCTTTCTTTCTTTTCTTTTCTTTTGTATTTTATGGAAGGATGTACAGGGTGTTCAGGGTCTCATTACTAGATTGGACTCATAGTGATCTTCCTGTTTACAGCCTCCCAAGAGCTAGGGTTACAGATGTGCACCACCACACCCAGTCTCAATTGCTGTCTCAGTGCACCCCCTGGGCAGGGCTGGCACTGCAGGCCCTGGATCGAACTCTCACCTGCTGAGCGATAATAGCTTTTTTGGTGATAGTTCTGGGCAGGACCGTCAGCATGCTGGGCAAGTGTTTCATCCTGAGCTATACCCCCAGCCCCTCTTTCTGATAATATCCGAATTAATTCATCTTACTCAAACTATATATTCATGGAAATTTTAATAAATACTTCTTTTAAATATAAGTTCCAAATTAAATACTTTGTTACAAATTGTAAAAGTCTTAACACAACGACACTGCCCCAAAGTCTGAGCATCTTGGATTTATTTAATAATCAGTCTGTTAGCCATTGATTTGAAATTTACTGTTTTCATATGCTGAAGCATTTGAAATCTGGGAACACTTGAGCATGCATCGTAGAGGGACTGGCAAGGGAGGACCTGAGGAGATGGTAAGGGAAGAGCCCAGGGCCCTCGCTTAATAGAGACAGGTCTTGTGTCTGTCCTTAAGAAAGGAACTACAGCACTCTAAGTGCCTGCCTGGCAAGTGCAGGGACCCAGGGTTGATCCCTGGTACCACGTGCTGTGCCGGCTCCACCCCAGGCCCACCAAACCGGCCACCCAAGCTGGATGTGGTGGCCCACACCTGTAATCCTATCACTGGGAGGGCTGAGATGGGAGGCTTGCTACAAGTGTAGTGCGACCCTGTACCAAATACATACATTTAAACCAAAAAAAGGACATACAGGAGGATAGCAGGTTTGGCAAAGGGCATGAATTCGCTTACTGGATATGTCAAGTTGTTATATTTTTTGGTAGTTATTGTGCATTCAAAACTCAGGTATAATTGTAGCTTTCCAATTTTCTGACTTTGTTAAGTCTTGGCAATAATTTTACACTAATTTTTAAAATTCTCTCCTTTGTTTGTTTTTTTGTCCTATAGAAGTAGCATACAGAGGAAAGAGTGGAATCAGACCCTGACCCAAATTCTAGCTGTGGGGTTCTGGCAAAGTCACTTAACTACTGTGATCTTGAGTAAACTGGAGTAGTAGTTTCATGGAGAGATATTGTTGTGTTTTGGTTGTGGTACTGGGGGTTAAACTTGGGCATTTCACACTGAGTTATGTCCTGGTACCTCTTCTCTTTGTGTGTAGTACTCAGATCTTATACCAACCAACCAACCAACCAAACAAACAAATAATTTGACTCAGGGTCTTGCTACATTCTCAGACTCCCAGTGATCCTCCTGTCTCAACCTCTCCAGCACTGGCATTGCAGCCATATGGCACTATGCCTGGTTTCCGGACCAGCATAGCATGCCTGGCTGGGGTTCCAGGATGGGAGTGTGTGGTACTGGGATTGAATTCAGGTTTTTGCACTTGCCAAGCAGGCACTTAGACCACTGAGTCATCTCCCTAGCCCCGTGTGTGTGTGTGTGTGTGTGTGTGTGTGTGTGTGTGCGTTTGAGAAAGACTGTCACTCAGTTACTAAGTTGCACAGGCTGGGATTAAACTTTCTATCCTCCTGCCTGGATCTCCCAGGATATGACAGTATAGTCAGCTCATGGAGGGGTCTTGTGGTGGGTGTCAAAGGTAGAGTAGTATTCTCCCTCCTACTCACAATTTTGCATTCTGCAGTTTTAGCTACCAATAGCAAGTCACAGTCTGGAAATATTGCACGAGAATTTCCAGAAAGAAACAAGTCACACCTTTGGGCTTTTCTGAATAGTTTAAAGAAAGCCTCTGCTCTTCTGCTCTGTCCCCTGCGGGTGTAAGCCATCCCTTTGTCCATCGTGTGCATGCCGTTTCTGCCATCGGCCCCCAGTCACCTACCAGGTTATCAAGTGGCTTGTCTCAGTAGCGCAGTGTTGGTGCTTAAATAAGTCTCATTTTCCTTAATAATGTTCCAAGGCACAAGAGCGGGTATGCTAACAATTCAGATCTGCAAAGATAAGATGTAGAGTGGTTAAGTAAAAGGTGAAAAATCTTGGCTTAATAGGAAAAGAAAACAATTGCAAGCTGAGGTTGCTAAGAACTCTAGCACAATGGGAGAGAAAGAGATGGAAAAAGCTAGAGAGAGTATGAGAGAGGGGGGGAGAAGAACAGAGAGAACACTGTATATTGTCACAATTGCTATATTTTATTATTATTATTATTAGTCTCTTATTGTGGTTAATTTACAAATTAAAATTGATCCTAGTTATGTATATATTGGAAAAACAGCATGTATAGGACTTGATGTGGTCTATGGTCTCAAGCATCCACTAAGTGTCTTGGAACACGTCCTCCTCCATGGGAAAAGGGAGGACTGTTGTACTCATGGAGCATAAGAAGAAGTTCTGGCTGTATGGAGGGAGTTTGAATGTGCTTATGATAGTATTGATTTTCTAGCTCTAACTCATTCATCAGCATTTACTTTGTATGCCATCCACAGTGGGAAACCCTCCCTAGTTTCCTAGATGTAGCCACACTGGGGGCCCTTTATTTGCCCACCTGAGACACTTGCTGCCAACAGTGATGGCTTCCTGTCTTGTTCCCCAGGGCCTTGCACTCTGCTGAGTCATAATTGCTGAGTACATTGCTGCATGTGTGCAGGGGTGTTTTTCTCCTCCTTCCTCTGTCGTCATTCTGGAAATTTTTATATGGGGTATCCTTATCCATATTTTGGTTTCTATACTGTAGTTATTTTGGTTCAGATCTTAGGTACTGCCTGCTGTAGCTTGGATCTACAATATCCCTCAAAAGCAAATGTGCTAAAGACTTGGTTATGAGTGTGGTAGTTTTAGGAGGTGGAGGACACTTTAGAAGTCAGGGCCTAATAGGACATTTTTAAGTCACTTGGGACACTCAGAGAGAGGAATGTGACCTCAGACTTGACTTCTGTCTGTTTCTTCTGTTCTTGGCCATGGGATGAATAATTTTGCTGCTTTAGGAGCCCCCTCCCCCATGTCATTTGTTCTCACCATGGCCTCCAAGCAGTGGGTCCACTTGATCATGGGCTGGAATTTTCATAAATGTGAGTGCAAGGAACCATTTCACTTTATAAGTTGATCACATTAGGTGTTTGATACAGTGATGAGAAGCTGACAGATAGCACTTTAGTCCCCAGCAGTCACCACTGGGTTTTGTCCATGGTCTGGTCTGACAAGCTGTGCGCCTTGTCAATAGCACTTCCTTGTAGAGCTAGGGCATTGGGTCAGCTTCCTCTGTCCTTTGGTTTTATTCAAAGGTTGAAGGTAGAATGGTTTAGGCTAAAAACTTACTTTGAGTGGAAGGTTATACCCTCCAGGCTTCCAAAAGAGATTTTTTTTGGGGGAGAAGAATCCACCCTAGCATTGTTTGCTTTTCTTCTTGGTTTGTAATTGCAGAGATAGGGGAAGTCTTGTGTTTCAAGGAGATAACATTCTTCCTGTGTTGCTGGGGTTCTGAGTGACAGAGCTAGGAGACAAGTTGTTATCACATAGCTCCATGCTTGGCCAGGCATTCTGTACAAGCACCACCTGCCTTCCCCCTGACTGTAAAGAGCCTTCCTAAACAAGAATAATTCTTGTCTTTGCCCCCAACCGGATCACTGTAGTGTGACAGCATTTGCTCTGGGGGTCTGTAATTACAACCAGGCTATGCATTTACATTTCCCTTGATGTACTTTTAGGCTATGAGGAGGGAGGGTGGAAAAGAAACTGTGTGTCTTTACACAAGAGATAGCATGAGAACTTCAACCAGGACTCCATGTGCCAACTGGCTTTTATAAACAACAAGAACAAAACTCTTTCAGTTTGAAATAAATAGAAAGTAATGGGAAGATGCAGCTAGACACAGGAAGCCCTGGGTAGCACTGGCTTCATTTTCCCAATGGGAATGTCTTATAAAATCCTAGTTTGCAATCATAATCAACAAATTTGCTTGGGTCTAATCTAAATAGTTCATTTGGATTGTACCAGTTTTGCATGCTTGTGTGTATATACACTTGTGTGTGGCTCTATGGAGTTTCTATGTGTGTGCAAATTTGTGTGACCATGACCACAATCAAGATACAGAACTTTTTCAACCACACAAGTTCTCTCCGCCTTCTGTGACCACACCTAGAATTTGGCCACTACTCATTGGTTTCTATCTCTATATTTTATATTTTAACAATTTTCATATATGGAATAATTTTGCAATTGTCTTTCTTTTTTTTTCAATTGTTTTTAATTAAATACAGGGTCTCACTGCATACTTCATTGCCCTGTCTCAGCCTCCCCAGTGCTGGGATTATAGGCAGGTACCACCGCACCTGTTTTCAGTGATGAGTATGGCATGCGTGAGGTTCTGGGGCCAACATAGCATGTGGTACTGTGGATTGAGTTTGGGTCCTTGCACTTGCCAGGCAGGAGCTTAGACCGCTGAGATTTCTTCTCAGCCCTGTGTGACTGTCTTTTGACATTCAGTATTATTCCCTTGATATCCAACCAAGCTATCATGTGCATTAGATTTTGTTTCTTCTTTGTCATTCCATAATATTCCAAAGGATTGTCTTACCACAATTGTAGAGCAATTTGCCTGTTGAGGGACTTTGGGGTTGTTTCACTTTAGGATTTTTTGCAAACAAAATTGTTGTAGGTGTTTATATAGCACTATTTGTGTTAAAATACATTCTAACCCTTGGAATAAATACCCAGGAGTGCAACTTCTGGGTTTTATGATTAATGTATACTCCAATGGTATTGTTTTTTGGTTATTTGCTCCATTGATGTGTTATCTCTTCCACACTTTTTGGATTAATGTTTAACCTTCCAACTTGGCCTCACCCAGAGGAAAGGTTCTGCTTTGGCTTCAGTTACCATGTCTGTGGCTCTGTGTTCACCAGAACCAGAGGTCATCCAAAGAGTTTACTGAAAGTGTTGACCTGGTGCTCAGACTCTGGATTCCTGCTAAACAGGAACAGAGCAACACTAAAATTTGGGGAGTCTAACAGAACCTGCCTTTTTTTTTCCCACTTCTTTCTGTCTTTATTATTTTATATTTATAGTACACAAAGTGACTACATGTCTCTAGCAAGTTCTCATTTGTTTTTTCATCCCCTTCTTCCCCTCCTCCCATTTCTTTTTTTTCATAATATATATACATATATATATATATATATACATACACAAAACAATCCAACACAGTTCAACAGTCTACCATAGAAGTGGGTTATCCACAGAAGTTGTTGACTTGAACCATTCACAGTTCAGTATATTAATATGAGTTTACTTTATATACCTCCATTTTTATGCTTTTCTGCTGGATGGTTAAGACCGAGTTAAAGCAAGACTCATATAACAACAAATGTAACTTTTGTATCAGATAAGGTCAGTCAGGTACCTCAGGGTTTATCCTGTAACCCTGTACCACTCTTTGTAGATCCCTTGTCAGTGTTAGCCATGCAGATGAGTCATGGCCATTGCTTGACCAATTTACTCTCTGTGAAAGCCTGAGAGAAAGTTTTCTCTCCATGTGACTCTCCTTAGGCACACTATAGATCATGGATCACATTCCTCTGTGGCTCCATAATCTCCTTGATCAGAAAATTTGGGGCACAACTGAGGTACATGTTGTTACAGTACAAATTCTCCTAGTTCCTGAGTCTTCACTGACCTTGAAAGGCTAGGGCCAAAATGTTGTAGGATTCTCACCCTGACTAACTATATATGCTGATACCTGTGAACCAAACAACTGCACTGAATTTAACAAAGTATAATAGAAGGGTCATGCTTCAAATGCCTGTCATTCTGATCTTCTAAATATATACTTCTTGTCATGCCATACCAACTATTACTATACTTGCCTTTTTTTAAAGGGTAATAAAGGAAAAATAAGACAAAAAAGTGTCACAAGATAGTCCTGCTACAATGCTACTATGTTGTATATGGATAGGTTTCTAAATATCTATGTAAATATATGTAAGTGTTCATTCCTATTTTTAAAAATTTTTTTTTCTTCTTCATATTTTGTACAGACTTAGAGTTTAGTATCTCAATACTTGATGGAAAATACATGTTCTGTGTTATGCCTATGATGTCTGATATTTAAATAAATAGTGTGGGTAAAATGAACTACATAAGTTGCAGGGTAACAATAAGCTTCTCTTCTGGAGGGTTAACAACCTAAGTTTGCAGATCAAAAATTGGAAAAAAAAAAAAAAGGCTGAAAAGTCCGCCAACATTTTGGCTCTAGCCTTTCAGAACCTGCCTTTGGAGAGAGACTGAATTCTGTCTTCAGGGGAGTTCCAGGGAAAGGAAGTGATATTCTGGTCTGTGGTAATTTTACTTCTTAGAACCTGCTAACCTTGGCCAGGAGGTCAGGGTGCTATGCATAGCATCCGTAAAATAAGCTGGGTGGGAGGCTGGGTAGATGGGCATACCATTGCCTTGAGAATAAGATGGATCATAGCAACAGTAAGAGGTCTTCTGCTTAGACTTCCTCTAAGCTGAAGAAATGAACTCACATTGTGAATGGTGAGGCTCATGAAGACTTTGACCATGTCAAATGGCAAGGAGTGGCACTGGAAGGAAGTACACAAATGGAGGCTAGAGGCAGTGAGGCTTGGGGTGCAGGCAGAGAATTGTACTGATGGAGCTTGATGTGTCCCAGCGATGAGAGGACTGAAGCTTTGGAGACAGAGGCCCAGTGAGCAATGGAGGGGGACCTCACTGGGCCACAAGATGGAGAAGGGACAGTCCTCAGCAGACAGTGGAGACAGAAAAGTCTTTGTTATTCTTTAGAAATACTGAACAGCTGTAGGGAAGGAGGACAGGAGATTAAGGGGTAGAAAAAGCACTCCATCCCAGGATAGCAAGCAGTGGAGCAAGGGCACTCTGCAGTGCTTGAGATAGATGTCAGGAAGGTTGCTATTTTCCCCAAAGAGCAGTGTTCTCAATGGATTCATTTTTTATTGGCAAAGCAGGGCTCCTCATTAAGCTGACATGGACATAGATGTCTGTAGATCATGTCAGCAGTATGCTCTGGTCTGTTTTTCTGGGGCAGCAGCTCTTTGGCCTCAGGCCATATGACAGGGTCTGGAAGGCTGTGTGCCAAGAGACCATATCCAGCCCCTAGCAAATCCTTTTCTTGCCTCCTGAAAAGCTTAGGGCTCAGGGCTTCCTCCAGAGTTGTGAGATGCTGATTGGTGCTGCATTTCTCAGCTGGCCAGCCTGTAGAGATTTTGCGGTTGCTTACCCAGGCAGGATCTCCAAAAATACTGGAAAGGTAAGGACATAAGCCTAGCATGGATACGTGTGCATGCATCTTTCTTGGGTCTTAACATCTACTGACACTGAGAGGGTCTTTATATCCATTTTTTAAAAGAAGCTCTTGGGCTAGCCAGATAGCTCAGTGGACCAAAGTGCCTGCTTAAGCAGAGTGCAGTGACTGTCATCGATTGAGACTGGGCATGGTGGCACAAGCTTGTAATCCCAGTGCTTGGGAGGCTGGAAACAGGACTAATTTATATTGTGAGACCCTGAACACCCTGTACCAAATAAATAATAATAACAAAAAGCTCCAAGTTTGGAAAGGCAGGTGCCACTCTCCTGGCCTCAGAGTAGAGTGTACATAGCTGAGGTATCAACTCCCCTATCCTAGAATTTGGAAGAAGAACCGGCTGGGCTCTTATCTCTGTGCCTCTACTTCCTTTCCAGTACTTCCCAGTCTTTCCAGTTTGCAGCTTCCTTCCCTGTAACCCTTCCATACCCTTTCTAGATTTGTCCCTTAGTTTTGCAAGTTTTTCTCTATCATCACTACACCTCCACACACTATGTGGACATGTTTAATAAGTAATGACGATCGCTAACAATTTTTGAATGCGTGCTATGAGCAAGATCTTAAGCACTTCACACATGTGGTCTTGTTCACATCCAAACAGCTTGTTGTAGTCCATTTTCTTTTGCTGTAACAAAATGCCTGAGACTGAGTCATTTGTCAGTGGTAGAGATTTCTTGTGGCCCATAATTCTGTTAGCTGTGAAGTCCAAGAACATGGCGCAATGTCTTCTCTGCTTCTGGTGAGGAACGTACATGCATGGCTATGAAGAAGGAAGAGTGGACATGGGTAGAAACAGAATAAGAGAAAGCTGAGGAAGGTAAATGAGAGCAAATGAAATAGTCTACTCTTCTGTTAACTAACCTGGCCTTGCAAGAGGAAGAACTCACTGACTGGAGAAAGCCATTGATATATACATGAGGGCTCCACTTCCATGAGCTATCGCTTCTCACTAGATGACACCTGCTGACACTGCCATATTGGAGGCTAGATCTCAATATGACTTTTAAAGACAAACAATACTCAAAGCAAAGCCTGGTCCTACTAAGTAGAAACCCTTATTATCCACATTAGCTGCCATCTTGATTTCATCCAGGTGATCAAGCTAAATTCTTTTTGGTCAGGATATGCCCCATTCTTGCTACATATCCCCAGGATACAGTGCTGCATCTTGAGATGCTGTCCTGCCTTGAGACCTTTCCATTTTCATTCTTCTCCCACACCCAAATTTTCCTGTGCTGTGTAGTCTTTGCACACCTAAAACTATTACTACTCTGTAAGCCTTGAGACCAGATGACTGAAAAGTGTGAAGATGCCCTCTGTCACAGTGCTGTGCTCTCAGCAGAGAAGATTCTAGACAGAATGTTCTGCTGTGGCATTCTCGTCCACATCTGTACTGCTTGGCTACTGCCTGTGCTTCTGCTGAACATCTCGACAGTCTACAAGAGATCCATGCTGTTCTGCAGGTTGTATATAGAACACTCACGCAATGTAACCCCCTCATATGGGCTTTTCCTCTGTGTCTGTGTCTTAGTCACTTTAAAGTTGTTGGAACAAAATACCTGATATCCACTAGTTACTAGAGAAGAGGTTCATTTTGGCTCAGGATTGAGATTCTGGTGGTCTAGCTGAAGGGTCTGGCGGAGGAGAGCTGCTCGCATCATGGCAGACAGGAAGCAGGGAGAGGACGGAGGAGCCAGGGAGGTGCTGTACTCTTCTAGGTCACAGCCCAGGGATCTGTCTTCTGCCAGGCCTCATCTCTTAACAGCATATTCAGCTGCTGAGCTCATTAGTTGGTGAATCCACTGGTGAGCACAGCTCCTCATGTTCTAACTGCCTGCCAAACACATGAGATTTTTAAGGGACCATTTAGATCTAAACCATAACAGCCTCTGTAAGTATTTTTGGTGCATAGGAACCACAGTGCCGCTGACCTGGAAGAACTGAGAGCAGTAATTCAAGATCCCATGATGGTCAGGAAGGGATAACGAGCTGCATAAACTTGCTTGGATGGTTCCACTCTTGGCTGTTGACTGTGCCTAAAGACAAGTTGGAGAAGTGGCCAAGCTTCAAGATGCATCCCCATTCTTGCCAGACCTCTGCGTTTCTCGTGTTCTGTGCTGCTCTTCCTCCTTAATGACGGTGACTCTTGCTATTTCAAGGAAGAGATTTGCTAGCTTCAGAGCATTCAGAATCAATATCGCAATAAATAAGAAATGTAATGAAAGAAAAACAAGCTCTAGCCTGTAGACAAATTTTATTGCTTAAATTCACATGTTATTATTAGAACCAGCTACAAATACCAGCCTTTCAGCTGCCTTTTGATGGGGTAAAATAGGGGAATGTTCTTTTAATTTGAGAAAATGACTGGGGAGCCCCACCCATAGGTCTATATTAGGATGCTGCCCTGGTTTGAGTGACTAATATTTATTTTTGAAAGTGGCAAATCTAAATGGAAGAAGCGGCAAACAGGCATTTCTTAACAAAGGAATTCAAAGGGGAGATGGCTTTCCTTTTTTGAACACCTCTCATAAATGCACAACTCGGTGTGATATATTTAGTTTAACACTTTGGTATTTTGTACCTCATAATTCTTTTCATTTTTCCTTGCCATCTTTGGTTTCTTTTGTCCTTGCTTTGATCTCACTGTGGAGTTGCCCTTAAAATGCTTTCCTATGCAATAAAAGCATCTCTTTTAAATCTCCCTTATTCTTCCTGAAGTATTTTACTATTGCTTCTCTTTGGCTTTGGCCCTCCCTCTTCTTAGCAAGTGCATCATTTAAGTCTACAAAGCCGAGAGATGCTCAGGGAATAAAATATGCATTATAAGCTGATTTCTGTGTTGTTTCACCCTGAAATTTTTCAAGGAGGTTTCTTCCTTGTGCATCTTCCCCAACCCAAGGAATTCAGTATCACAGAAGCAGGGTGTGTGACAATGTACAAGGGGGCATTGGGGACGCGTCACAACATGTAAGGGGTGAGCAACAAATATGGTGAAGGTTTAAACTTTTAGGAATCTATTACAGTAAAAGGTGCATTGTCATTTGTTGTTGCAGTATGTGTCCATGGGGGGCAGCATGGAGAATGGAAACATTACCAGAGAAGGGACATGGTTTAGCCATTGAGGGGCCCAAAGGGACTGTTTCTCCACCAGGAGCATCCAGCCAACAGGGAAACCCTGGGCAAAGAAAAAAAAGCCAGGAAGCCGAGAACAATCTGGCTTTTATTCAGAATATAAGTGTAAGAGAAAAAAAAAGTAGCAGGAAAGAAAGTGGTCTGAGCCCAGAACTGCCTCAAAGCTGAGCAGATTTTCTTGGGAGAAGAGGACAGCGGCCAGACGCAACATGGTCCACGGATCTAAACGTCTTGTTGTTTAACTGTTTGGTCCTCCTCACACCTCCACAGATTAACCATTCAATTTATTCATTTACTTTTGGCCAGCCCTGTCCCCCCGTAATTAATATCTCTCAAAAAACTCCCCTTCAAACATGCTCAGGGTTATTCTTGCCGCTTTCTGAAGCAGTGCTGGCAGTCCTCTTTCGTGAGTGTCTCTGTGAGGTATGACTGAAAATACAGTGAATTCTGCTGGCCAGCACTGCCCAGCGGAAAGCCCCTTGCGAAAGCATGGCTGTGTCCTCATCCAGCTTACTCTCCACATCTTGCCCCATTGCATAGCTGGTTCTTCCCACAGATCAAAATGATTGCGTAAAGGGGATATTTTGAATGGATTCAGCACCTCCATGGAGCTACAACAGTAGAGCTAAAGACCCTCGTAAAAGAGGACTTCCAAAGGGCCAGCCAAATAGCTCTGGGCATTAAAGCACCTGCTTACGCAGATGCAAAGACCAGGGTTCGATCTCTGGCATGCTGTGCCGGCCCCGCCCCCAGGGTGCACTGAGTCAGCGATTGAGACTAGGCGTGATGGTGCACGCCTGTAATCCCAGCACTTAGGAGGCTGAAAACAGGAGGATCAGTATGAGTCTGATCTGTTCAGTGAGACTCTGTAGACCCTGTACTAAATACAAAAAAGGACTTCCAGAGCTGCTCCAGAAAGTGGCAAGAATGATGCGGTGTGTTCAAAGCGAGGGGGAATATTTTGAGGGGAACTCATGACATTGGATCTTTTACTATAACAGTTTTAAAAATGTAAACAATACTATTTTTCTGTCACATCTGTACGTGTTTCTGGTACCACTTTGGCCCCATCAGACTCCGATGGCGCTGTCCAAAAGAGTTGGAAGCTCAGTATTTTGCCTGGCTTCCCCACTCTGCTGAGTGCACTGATCCCCAATGACCTCTGCTGTAGGAAGCATTGACCACTCTCAGTGGGACCACAGTTTCCGCCACACAACAGCCAACTTCACAGTCATGGCTTCTGCCCTAATCCCCATTAGTGCTGATGGCAGCAGATGCAGGAATGGGATGGGATTCATCGTCTGAGTCCACAGTAACCCTGTGTGGTAGAGCTGACGGTGTGTCCTGGTCACTCACCTATAAGCAAATATTTAACTGCTTCAGAGGTTCCAGAAAGACCCATATCTTAGGGTGAGCCTGGGGAGACCTCAGCATGGCCACCTGAGCAAGGCAGTTGTTTTCTCAAAGTCCTGTGTGCAAAAATCACAGCCTGGCCCATCACTTACACACCATGACCTTGGGAAGGTCACTGACCTTGTCTATCCTAGTCCTTTCAGGCTGCTATGACAAAACACTTTAGACTGCAAAATTAATAAACAACAGAAATCCATTGCTCAGTCCTGGGAGCTGAGAAGTCCACAATGAAGGCTGCAGTACATTTGGTGTCCAGTTAGGGCCTACTTCTCACAGGGTGGAGAGGACAAACATTCTTCCCTAGGCTTCCTTTGTAAGGTCACCGATCATATCACCTTAGGCTCCTCATGATGTCGCCATCTCCTGTAGGGCACCATATTGGGGGATTAAAGTTCATGTCAGGAGTTTTGGAGGGACATAAATGTATAGATCATGACACCCTTTGTGTGCCTCAGTTTCCTTACCCATAAAGTGGATCTGACTGTATCCTGGCAGTGATGTGGGAAGATGGGAGGGTCTAGAGGGGGACAAGAAGGAAAAATGTTTAAAATCTGTATATGTCCTGGTGCCAGTTGCCCAAGATGAATGTAAATATTATGTATTAAAAACATAACTAATAGGGCTGGGGAGATAGCTCAGTGGTCTAAGCGTGTGCCTGGTAAATGCAAGGACTTGGGTTTGATCCCCGGTACTGCATGCTGTGCAGGCCCAGGAATCCTGGGTGCTGAGCTGGCTACCTAGACCAGGCATGGTGGTGCATGCCTGTAATCCCAGTACTAGGGAAGCTGAGACAGGAGGATCACTAGGAGTCCAAGATGTGTAGTGAGACTCTGTACCAAAATAAATAAATAAATAAACTAAGAAAAAATTGAAAATAAAAGTGAGAAGAATTAAAAAGTACTAAAGTTATTAGTGGGTAAAGTATTTCAAATAGCATATGGTATTTAATAAGCACTCAGTAAGTGTTAGAACAAAAATTGGGGAATGTCACAAGTTTGCAAGACAGCCAGGTTAAATTATGAACGGGGATCTAATCTAGCTGAATCGTGTTCTGCAGCGTTCCCTGATTAGCTGACATTTTTAGTCAGCTTGGTTAGCAATTTAGGGATATAAATATTTCATTACAGACAGAGGCGAGCATAGTATTTGAAATTCTGGAGAAACAGTGATGGTCAGCAGAAAAGAGCTTCACACTGGGGAAGTTAGCCTCCTGGAGGGTCTGCTTGCTGGAAAGCTGACCAGACCCCAACCTTGGGCCCCTCACCTTCATGGACGCCCTTGATGGCTGTCTGAGGGGCCTAGCGGTGCATGTGTGCATAGCTCATATTTTTCTTTTAATTTTTAAGTAGCATTTTTGTTTTTCATAAAGAGAATTTCCTCAAATTGTGTGAATTGCAGGTATCACAAACCCAGATTAATTTCCAAGATTTACTGTGTCCACTTAACAGAAAAGAAACCCAATATATTAGTCATTTTCACATCACTGGGACAAAATACCCCATGCTTGCAGGTGGGAGGAAAATAAGTTGATTTGACTCATGGTTTCAGAGGGTTCAGTTCGTGGTTGACTGGTTCCAATCACTCCACAGCAGCTATGAAATGCGAGAGCAAGGAAGAGCTTAGGACCGGCATACATGTCTCCACAGCACACCTGCAGTGACCTGTCTCTAACTAGGGCTCACCTGGCCTGTTCAGCTCTGAACTCATCGGTGAATCCCCTGATGGCATAGCAAGCATCCCATAAGCTGGTCACTTTCTGAAAACCCCCTGGCTGGACACATGAAGCTTTGGGGGATGTTTTAGATTTAAAACATAGTGCCCGCATACTGTATGACCACGATACACTTCAGGTTTCCTCCCTCAGCTCCATTGTCTTTCAGTTTCAAGGTAATATTTTTTAAAAACTGGATATTGGTTTTTGGATAGCTGTGTCTTTGTATATTTGTACATTTTAATGGGTGGTTATTTTAAGCCTAAAGATCTTTTCAAGCACACCTGGAAGTCCAGGTGTTTTAAGTCTATTTTTTATGTTCTTTCAAAGCTGAGCCTCACATATTATATATGAAAATCTCCTAACCAAAAAGACACTACAGCAATCTAGCATATCCTCATTAATGTCTGTGCTAAACTCCAGGCTCAAGACCATGTTTTTCTGAGCTGAATATTGCAAGGCCTTGAGCTCCATGAGCTGAAGAGTCCATCAAGACAGCAGCAGAGGCTGATGTCCTGGAGACTCTGGGCCACAAAAGAGAGCAGAACAGGACCTGTCCTCTGCGAGGCTGGAGCCCCCTCTCGCAGTCTGGAGGAGCTCACTAACAAGAGATGAGTCAGAACACAGGTATCTCTTGGTGACCTGTCAGGATACAGAGAACAGGCCAAGAACCCAGCTCTGCTACGCTGGCCAGTAGACAGCCCCTGAGGCTACTCTTTAGGAACAGCCTTCCAGTCAGCCACTTACCAGGACTGGTATCAGAACCAAGTGGGCACTATATGATGTCAGGTTTCCAGGACCTACAGATTTAAAGTCTCACATGCACACACACTCACAAATTGCCTTTCTCTGCCTGTCTTTAAAACTGACCATGTCCTGAAGACACAGAAGGCCTCATATTATATGAGTCTACTTTTATGAAATATCAGAACAGGAAAGTTCACAGAGACAAGAGCACACATTAGCACTTCCTGGGAACTGGGCAGGAGTGCAGAGGAGTAGCTGCTTGGAGAGTGAGGCATTTGTGTCTGGATGGTGGAAAGTTCTGGATGCAGATAGCAGTGAGGGTCAGGTTTGCGCATGTCCTGAGTATACCGAACATCACTGATCTTTATTTCTGGCAGTAGTGGGAATTTTACCCAAGGCCTTTGCCTTTTTTGTCATCTTATTTTAAAATGTTAAAACAGGATCTCACTGAGTCACTAGGCTGGGCTGGCAACTTATACTCTTCTATCTGAGCTTCCCAGAGTACTGGTATTATAGGCTACCCCATCTGCCCTTGAATTGTTTGTTTATTTATTTATTCTGTATTTAGGGTAGGGTCTACAGGGTGTACAAGGTCTCACTACATAGATTGGATACCTAGTGATTCTCCTGTTCTCAACCTCCCAAGCACTGAGATTACGTGCACGAGCCACCACGCCCAGTCTCAATCTCAGTGTCATTGTGCCCCGTGGGCAGGGCCAGCATGGCATGCCAGGGATGCAACCCTAACCATTGTGCTCTGTCTAAGCAGGCACTTTAGTCTGCTGTGCTATCAGGCCAGCCCTGTATATTTTTTAAGAGCCCAGACTGTAAATTTTAGTTACCAGTGAAAATCAACCAGTGCTTTCGAGACTGGTTGCGTAAAAATTCTCTAAGCTGCCAGTCAGCTTCCCTAGGCTTGGCCACATGAGACAGAGAGCTCAGAAGAGAGCCAGGGGATATCCATTTCAGCTGCTCCTGAGTGGCCCTTCCTCTGAGGAGTGAGGGATGTGGCTTAGAAGCAGGCTTTTTTTTTTTTAATTGGAACACGCCATATGTGCCATTCTCTCATTGCAGCTGTCACAAGCCAAGCATTCCTAGTGAGCAGCCTGCCCAGACCCCGCAGCTGCTGGCAGGGAGAGGTGTTAGTCATGAGAGAGGCAGTGGGGATATAGGTGCTAATGGTGGCAGAAGGAATATGAGTAAAATTATAGGACGAGTAGTACAGTCCATCCCTTTTACCTGGGTTTTGCAGAGTTTCAGTCACTTACATTTAGTCATAGTCTAAAAATATTGAATGGAAAAATCCAGAAATAAACAGTGCATGAATTTTAAATTGCGCACCATTGTGAGTAGGGTGATAAGCCACGTGCTGCCCCACTCTGCCCTCCCGGGGATGTGCCCAGGCCTTTTGTCTGGTGTATTTTTGCTGTGGCCGTCAGTCTTAATCATTCTTCCTCACTGGCACGAAGTGCCTATATCCTCCACCTCAAGGGGGAGGGTTTATTTTGGTGCCCAGATGCACCCTGTGCTTGGCTGGCTCCAAGGCAGAGACAGCATGGCAGAGACGCATGGTGGAGAAAAGGCACTCTACCCACAGCAGCCGGGAAGTGCAGTGCTAGAGGAGGAGCCAAGGCAGGTGATGCGTCGCGTGCGTCCCAGGCACACCTCCAGCGACCCACCTCCAGCCGGGACCCACTCCCAGTGGCACATTCAGCTATGGATTCAGCCCTGGGTCTTGTAGAACACCTGCGATCCAATGATCTTCCCAATGCCCAGCTCTGAATACGTGAGATTTTAGGGGGACAGTCTAGACTTAAACCATAACACCAACTGGTTAGTTACTTAGCAGAATCAATTATCAAATAGACTATTTATTCCAGTATCATGGTGATTGTGTTCAAGTAATCATTATTTTACTGAATAATGGCCCCAAAGTGAAAATTTTTATTAGAGCATATTGCTATAATTGCTCTGTTTTATTGCTGGTTATTCTTCTTAATGTCTTCAATGCCTAATTTACAAATTAAGCTTTATCACAGAAATGTTTGTACAGGAAAAGAACAGGTACATAGGATTCAGTGAAGTTGTTGGGTTTAGCATCTGTTGAGGATGCTGGGTAAGAGGAGACATTTGGGGTCCTGGATGAAGGGTGACCTCACTGTGAGATTTCTCCTGGCAGGTGTAGCCAACAGCCAAGTTCCTGATTTTGCAAGTGGTATGACAAACTTTCTAAAGTAATCTCTGAAGGTCATCACAAGACTGGCTAAGAAGGGTGCAGACTACAAGAAAAGCCAAGATGGCAGAGGCGACTCTGAGTGTCGGAACATTTGCTCGTTAGGATGAGTCCTGCTACACACACACACACACACACACACACACACACACACTGGGGTGAATTCAGAGAGAACCAGGCTACCTCATCCCAGATGGAGTCAGGCAAGGAGATGTTACTCAGCCAGAGCTCCCCAACATCATGCTTCACCAGAACTGTGGTACCATGGAACTTGATAGACATGCAAGCCCTTGGGATGCTCTGCAGAGTATTCTGCAGGTGATTCTGATGCTGTTTAAGATTGGAGAAACAGTCATCTGAGCTTAGAGTCTTCCACGTCCTTGGAGAAGAAAGAAAATAGCCAGTGGGTATTTTAGTCATCAAGGTTTGATAGCTCCTTGAGGAGGAAAATTGCCTACCATCCTAGACTTGGCCCAACCCTGGACACATGGCCACTTCCCAAGCCTACCCAGCTATGGCACCAGGGTGTTTTTTTTTTTTTTTTTTTACCTTGGCTTGAAGGTAGGTAGAGATAAATCTTCTAGTCAGTCCTTGCCCCTGAGTAGGACCTGGTAACAAGGGGACATACTGACAGTATATTCCATAATGTTTTTGCACACACCAGACTGGATAGAATTGTGTAAGAACATGTTTTGCTTGAGTTCTCACTGTTTGTTCTTTTCTTATCATCAGTTTACACCCCTGAAGCCTGGACCACTAGTGTTGCTTTTATTGTTAAGGAGCAAATGTACCACCCTGGCCAGTCCCTCTGGACCACTGGCAGTGTTTACTTCTCCCCTCCTGAGTACCCACCGTGCTGTTGATCAAAATCTAAAGAAACGGGGGATTCCCAAATGGTACCAGGCCAATTTTGTATTGAATTTCATCTAACATCAGATGGTAAACATTTATCTTTGCAGAAACAAGTTTTGTTTTCTTCCCGGAGTTTGTTGGTGAGGGAAGAAAAAAAAAAACTTGCACAAAGTGTTTTCCTGGCTGTTCTTGTAATGTGCAGCCTTGATTTCATCTATGAAGGATGATAAAGGATATCAGTTGATAAATGTGACATTTTTGGGGAGAAGATAGTGCAGAGGATTAAACACTGGGCATTTGCACTGAGCTACACAGTCAACCGATTTTTATGTTTTATTTTGAAGCAAGGTCTCCCTAAGTTGCTAGGTCACCTAGGCTGAGCTCACACTTGCAGTCCTCCTGCCTCAGCCTCCTAGAGTTCTGGGATTGCAGGTATGTACCACCACACCACCTTCTGGTGGTATGTTTCTAGCCACTCTCAGGTTGGAGATTGTTTTATTTCCATGGTGAACCTAGGGGCCCTGATTTATTTGGTTAATTTATGCACTCACTTTGACTTGAAACTGGGCATATATAATCCCCCTCAACAAGGCTTATAGCTCTCACTTTCCAAATCTTCACATCCCAGGCCTTATACTGTCACACCTTTGTTCACACTCAGTTCCCTGGAGGCTGCCATGGTCTCTGAGTGTGCCCCACAAAAGCCAGAAGAAAAGTCCTTGCTACCACAGGTGCTGTCTGGAAGACCCTGATTTTCTAGACTAGTGAGCTGTTCTCAGCTTTATTCTCTGAAACACTTGACTTTCTTGAGACTGGGTATTGGGTAACCATCTGAGGACAGGACTTATGCCCTTCACACCTGTGTTAGATAGCTAAGTGGAGGTCAACTTCTTAGCCCCAGCTGAATTAAACTAGCATGGTGTGGGGTGTGAGAGGCCCACCTGAAGGTTGTTGTTAGCAGCATAAAGGCAGAACAGGAGAAGCTGCCAGAATGCTGTTAGGGACGCTGTTTGGAGAAGCTGTTGGAGGCTGCTAGTTCTCTTGTGCTGTTCTGCTTGAAGACCTTGTCATGCTGGCTTTCCTGATGAACTTTGCAGGAGCTCTGGTCCTCATCATGAGCATTACTCCCTGGCTCTGGAGGGGAAGATGGTGCACAACTCAGCCTAGTGGAGAAGCTTATCTCATTGGCTTCCCTGATGGGAATTCGACCATCCTCATCACTGGAGGAGCTCTGGACCTCACTGTTGCTGAGGAGGGCTGCAGTACTTTGGGGGGTGCTCAGGTACTTACCTTTAGTGTTGCTTTCTAGCTCCAGTTCAGATCCCTTAACCTTCTGGCACAGATCCTTCATCCCATTGGCATAGACTTTCTAGCTTCTACCACTGACCTTTGAGCCTGTCATGTACTTCCTATATTTGATTCTTGGGTGATTTATTTTAAAATGTGCCCCATACTATATTGTTTGCCTTGCAAAATCCCAAACCAGACAATGCCCACAGAGCTTCTCTACCGGTGTGTGGAAAATCGGCACACATATGTTTCTCTTAGAAACTTGCCTCTTTATTGTTGGTGCTCCTTTGATGCTATTCCTAGGTAGTGTGGATTTCTGCTCCCTTTTCCTGCCTTTAAATGCATGATGTGTTCTAAAGGCATCTGTCAAAGCCTTCTGCATTCCATCTCTGGAACTGTCACCCTGTCGTACATCATCACCTATCCTCACTTAGTCCCTGACACTTTTTCTTCCCTGGACCATTGTTCAGCTTCATCTGTGTGCCCTTAAATGCCCACTAATACCTCAACCTGTTCTCATCAACTTGCTCTTCCTATTCTCTTTTTTAAGTTAATGACATCTTCCTAGTTGCCTAGGCTGAAACTTTGACCTTTGGGAGTTTTTCACTGGAGTGGATCCAATGTTGTGCTTCCATGTTTTTCTTCATGTGCATGTATTGAGGTGTACAGCTTCCTTCACAGCCCTCCTCCAGGAGCTCTTGCAGTTAAAGTGCTGCCCCCTGCTGGTGCTCCCTGTAGCCCTTTCCTATGTGGCCATTTTTCTCGGTCCTTGTGCCATTTACTTGGTAATGTTAAATATAACAGTTTTTGAACATGTCTTATCTCCTGAAGTAGATTGAAAGTGTCTTGAGGGAACACTTGGGTCTGAGTTATTTTTTTGATTAGCAAAGGTACAGCCTCTTGCTTTGTAGAGCCCAGAATGTTACTAAATAGACTGGCATAGAACCTGATTAGTGCCATTTTCTCTTGACTTCTGCTAGATGGGTTGTGGCATCTCCGTCGGTGTCCCCATCACAGGTCTTGGTTGTGGCTTCAGCTGTGTCCCTAACCCTTATACAAATGAGAATGGTGCATCCCATTTTCTTTCTGGGATAAAGCAGTCCCCAGCTCTTAAGACAATACTGACTAGAAAGGCAGACACACAGTGGTCCATGGGAAGCTATAAAATGGATCTGCAATATTAAGAATAATAGCCCAGTTATTAGAAATAATTTTTACTGCATACATACTAAGGGCTTTCAGTATCGCTCCTCATGTACTCCAAGTGGTCATAAAGCTAGTGCCAAAGGACTGAGCATTAGCCTTTCATCCCTTTATATTTTTAAAAGCCTTTAATATCCATGTTTCAGTAGCTTTGAGATGTAAAAATAATGCTGTCTTTGTCCAGCTTCATAAGTGTTTACCTTTTCACATTCTCAAAGCCTCAGTTACCACCACTTAACAAATAGAATCACTGGCTGCTTAGACCTGGTATCTGATATCAGACCTGGTATCAGGAGCTGGTGTCCAGGTACTGGGCAGAGCTCCAGTTAGTCTCAGCTTGTTTGGTAGCTGAGGGTTGGTGGTGCTTGCTGATCCCCTGGCGTGGTGCTGTACCCCCACTATACAGAAGGTCTCCCCTGAACTAAGGGAGGTTCCTGCCACCTGTGGCCAACTCTATTGAGTGGGGAGAATTGCCACCATAGGGTCGCACAGGTACATTGCCATTCTTTAGCCCATTACCTACCATCAGTGGGTGACATGCCCTTCCTTCCCTTGTCTACCCACAGAGCTCTCCCACGAATAAATGAAAATCCAAGCAAGAATGACCTGCCCAACTGTCCAAGTCTGTCTTATGCCACTTTAATAAGTGAGGCTGGTAAGTTATATGGAGAGGCTTATTTAGCTCACAGTTATGGAGGAAGAGAAATTCAAGATCAGGGAGCTGCATCTGGAAGGTGACATCACAAGGTGGGAACCTTGGTGAGCTGGTGTGTGCAAAACTTTAGGGGTGACCTTGCCTGTTGCTGTGGTAACTAGACCTCACGCACTCCATTCAGAACTAACCAAGTTTCTTAAGAAACTCATTAATGCGTTCATGAGTGCATGCCCCTTGTGACCAGTCACCGCCCAAAAGTGTTACCTCCTGATGCTGCCGCTCTGAGGAATTCATCCTCAGCAGGAATTTTAGTGGGAGCAGACCACATCCAAATCTTAGGTTGTGCTGTTCGCCAACCTCCTTGCTGCAAGAAAACGTACTTGACTGACAGGAGTACCTAGTCAACACGGAGTCAGCAGATAGATTTTAGAAGCTGAAAAGCCACTTCAGGCCCAACTGCTTGGTTCTCCTTCTCACAGAACCTTGGAACCCCTAGGCTCATGAGAAAGCCACTCCAGAGTTGATAAAAAGAGGCTTATGAAAGGATAGTTGCTGCAACATCTCTGGCCATCCAGCCTCTCTCACTGAAGAAATGGGAAAAGGAAATACTCATAAGTACAGACCAGCCAGTATGGGACTCTTGTGCTAGTCAGGGGACGACGTAGGGCACTTGCTCTCTATCCACTCATTTATCCCTCACAGTCAACCCACGAGACCAATACTATCATTATCATCCCCCTTCTTTAATGAGGAGCAAACTGGTTGGCTGAGTAGCCAGAGGCAGCATTTGGATCTGAGCCCAAGGCTGACTCCAGCTTCAACATGAATCATGTGCTGGGCCTCCTGGAGGACAAAGGGTGTGTGCCTTTCACTTCTGGGTTCCACTTTCCTCCTTGAGATAACATCTTTCTATTGACATCCCTCAATTAGTCATCGCAGTTACCACAAGTGCCATGGACTAAGTGGCTTATACAACAGACATTTATTTTCTCATTGGTCTAGAGACTGCAAGTGCAAGATCAAGCATTTGCAAGCTCAGTCCTTCTCTATGGCATTCAAATGGACACCTTCTTTCTACCCCTTCCCAAGATCATCTCTGTGCCTGGAGTCTATTTGTGTGATAGATTTCCTTTCTTCTAAAGACACCATCAGAATAAATGAAGGCCCACTCATCAGTGGCCTCATTTTAACTCGCTTCTTCTTTAAGGTTTTATCTCCCAATATACCCATGTCCAGATGTGCCATAGTTAGGAATTGAACAGATCATTTTTGGGGGAAACACAGTTCAGTTCCTACCCCCACCATCCATGCCTTTTACTGACAGTAACTTCTGTATCTCCATACCCTTTCAGTCCTTTCTTACCCCATTAGTTCAAATACACCATGCTTTGTCTTTCTTTCTGAGTGACATGGCTGCTTCGTTTCAGCTGTGATACAAAGAGATCAGGCTCTACCTGTCGCGAACACATGGCTTCGAGTTGGGAAAAGCTGCCGAGTGTACTAAGGAGTGAAGGATATGCACAATGTCTGGTAGTACAGCCTGTATTAGTCAGCTTCACCGTGGCTAGGACAAAATACCTGACACTGTGAATAAAATGGTTATTTGGCTTATGGTTTCAGTAGGTTCAGTACATGGTCAGCTGACTCCAAGGCAGAAAAGCATAGTGGAAGGGCCTGGGAAGAGGAAAGTTGCTCCATCTATGACAGCCAGAGAGCAAAGAGAAAGGAGGACCAGGGGATAGGAATGCATCCTTTCAGGTGACCTACTTCTTCTAACCAATTTATCCACTGAACTCATTGATGAGTATCATGCTCCCATGGTCCAGTAGCCTTTCAGACGTAGGAGACTTCAGGGGGCATTTCAAATCTAATCCATAATCCAGCCCTTTTAGCATTCTCCACAGCAAAGCCAGGGATGACAGTGTTTTTTAAAATTTTATCTGTGGATCACTAGGGCTGCTCCCAGACACAAGTGACTAAGAATGTCCAAGGACACATTCCTGGGCTTGCCTGTGGCCCTGTCCTCCTCCACCTGGTGAGTCTTGTGTGCACAGAGGTGTCAGCCTTCTCACCTGTGGATGCAGACCCATTTCAACTGTGCTTCAGCTCTGCCATTCCTAGCTGTGGCCTGAGGACAGATTAGCTTCCTTTAAGTGGCATCTTATCTATAAAACTGAATTAATCTCACAATCTTCTACATTGCCATAAGCATTAAGTTAGACGACAGAAATAATGCATTATGGCACCTGCTTGCTGTAGAAAGGAGCTGTTCAGTTCTGAAGAACATTGCTGCTGCCACCAACATAACATTTCCACCACTGGAAAAGGATTCATTTGCCTCTTAAGAGCAGCACAGGCCCTATTAATGTCAGGGCTTGTGGGTGACCATGAATCTGGACTACCTCAGAAACATTCTATAACAAGTATCCATGTGCATAAGGAATAGCCCATTCAGAAATTGAAAAGTGGGACCCAGAGACTATGAAAAGACAGGAATATGATCTTAGAATGTAGGAAAGGGACCGAGGATACAGTTCAGCAACATAAGCATCTGCCTGGCAGGTATAAGCTCCAGAGTTCAATACCCAGTAATGCAATAAAAGAAAAGAAAAAAAAAAAAGTAGGAAGGGCTACAAAGGCAAAAATTTCAAAGGGCATCTGCCAGTCTGGGCCAGTTGAAGCATCAAAGCTTGACCAGTTTTCCACCAAGCATTATACACTGTACACTGTCAGAATGTAGCCCTGCCAAGTGAGAGATGCCTTCTGACTCTGAAATGGCCTGGGTTATCTTTTCTACTCTAATTACTGACACACAAACCTTTTTTCAGTAGCTGAGCTTCCTGAGGACCTGCAGGCATCACTGTGGGCGGGGTGCGGATCTGAGATGGGTGTTCACAGATTGTTTGCTTTTTTGTCCCTTGCAGAGGAGCTGAAAGCCCCGCTGGAGGAGTACGTGCACAAGCGCTACCCTGGGCTGGTGAAGGTGGTGCGCAATCAGAAGAGAGAGGGCCTGATCCGAGCCCGCATCGAAGGCTGGAAGGCAGCCACTGGCCAGGTCACTGGCTTCTTCGATGCACACGTGGAATTCACCGCTGGCTGGTAGGTCACCTACTGAAGCTGAGGCAGTGGCAATCTGCAGCATGGCCGGAGGCAGACAGAGTCTGGGAGATGAAAGGTTTTGCCTGTTTTGGGGGGGCACCCCTGAAGGAATGAAGAAGGGTTGGCTGAAGAGTAAGCTGAGACCATTGTCTGGGACCAAACTGGGAGTCAGAAGACGTTTTTCTGCCATGCATTCAGCCCATTATCACCGCTGCCACCACCACTACCATCTCCCGGTGAACACGATGTTGTACTGGGATCTCCGGCTAATTCTCTGTGGGGGATAAGGTGGTCTGATGTATTGCTCTGATGTTACAGTTTGCTTGCCCCCTTTGGATGTGATGGTTGGGTGTGGCAGTGAGACATTGTCATCCATCTCTGGGCTGATTTTGAGCAGTCTCTGAGGCTCAACTCAGCCACTCAGACTCGTGCTCCAGTCTTTGGTCAGAGTGGCTGTGCCGGTTGCTGTCACACAGCTGGATGCATGGCCCACACCCACAATCTAGGCAAGGGGCTTGGTTCACCTTTTCAGCCTGCCACCCACAAGGTGCGAACGTCACAGTGGAAGGGCGCAAAGGGCAGGGCTGCTCAGTCCATGATGGACAAGGGATGGCTGGGGAGCAGTGCCAGAGAGAAAGGGACCCGGGACCAGGTATGGACCCAAGGTCACCTGTCCACATTCCACCTCCACACCCAGGAGTGTGCTTTGCTAACCTGCTATCCATGTGTTTTTCAATCTTGTGGATCAGAATTAACAATCACAGGGGTGTGTGTTCCTTTAGGAACTAAAATTTTTCGTAGTTCTTTCTTATGTGATGTGTCTCAGTTTACTAGGTAAAAGATTACCTGGGGCTGTAAGGCTATATTGTGGTAGTAGTATCCAGTCTGCATGGATGGAGTGCAGATCCACACCCCACCTATGGTGATTATTATTTCTCTCCTGTCTGTGTGGTGCGTCTGCTGTGGCGTGTCTTATCTGTGGCTCTGTGTGGGGTATCCTGTGGTCCTGCCATGCAAGGAATACTCTTCGTGGTGGTTTATGGCAAACAATGGCTGTAATTTGCAGTAGTCATCAGGGCCTTCTCAGCTGCAGCTGTCCTTTCTGCCCACATCCAGGATCTGCCTTGTGAAAGGAAGATATTTTGAGGCAGTATCTTGCTAAGTTACTAACTTGTCCAGACTGGATTCAAACTTGCTATCCTGTCTCAGCTTCCCAGAATACTGGAATTGTGTACATGTCACCACACCTGGCTCTGAGCTCCTGTTAGCTGGAGGCTGAAGGAGAAGGAATTCTCTTCTGTGGAAGCACAAGAGGCCACACGGTACTAGGCAGGAGTGGTACTGTTTTCTTTTATTGCAGTACCAGCTATCGAACTTTGAAGCTTCTACCTGCCAGGCAGATGCTTATGTTTCTAAACTATATCCTCATCCCCTTTCCTACTTTTTCAGCAAGTATTCCTGTCTTATGGTCTCTGAGTCCCACTTTTTAATTTCTGAATGGGCTGTTCCTTATGCACATAGATACTTGTTATGTCTTAGGCAGGATGTTACCAGAGAGAGGAGCAGATAACTGCAAAGAGTTGTAAGTAGTGAGGTCAACTGTCCAGCTATTGAGGCATTATTTGAACCAAGAACTCTGCCTCTACTCTCAGTAAGTCACTCGTGCTCATGGGCTGACCTGGAAGCTTCCATCGGGGATACCCAACCATCCTGGAGAAGCACAGCCAAAAGAGGCAGTGGAGCTTAGGGCTTAGGTCTGAAACCCGGTCTTGCTGCCAGCTGGCCATGAAGTCCATGGCAAGTCCCTTAACCCCTCTCCCCTTGAGGCCTCAAGTCCTCCTCATAGGATTGTTGGGGTGGCTTTAACCTGCACACGGAAGATGCTCAGAATGGTTCCCAGCTCTGTACAAAGATTCAATAAACAGCAGTTCAAAGATCAGCAAAGACAGTGGGCAGAGGCATTGTGATTTCAGAGCAGTAGAGGAAATGGTCCAAGGCTGGAGCAGAAAGAAAAGACCTGCTGGGAGGAATTAGGGCAGGCTTCTAGGGAGAAGTGACATTGGACCTAAGCCTCCATGATGGCCAGGCTTTCTGCGGGCAGCAAAGGGCAGTCCCAGAGGACAGTGGTGTGAGCAAGGCATTGGAAGGGGAGAGGCTTGTGAGGCACCTAGGAACCAGGGAGGGTTGATGCACTTGGCTGCAGCCTGTGTGGGGTGAACAGAAGTACTGAAGGCTGTAAATGGCCCAGAGTATATTTTATTGCTCGTTTTAAATAGAAAGATGAGATGAGCCAACAGGTAATTCAATAGCTGCAAATGAAAAGAGATCAGTGGTAGCCTGAGCGTTCTCATTATTCTTCCAAATAATGCAGTGGAATGGGATTTTCACTTGAGTCCTTTCCAAAGTCTGTGCTCCGGTCTAAGCTGGGAGATTAATGCCCTGGCTTCTGAGAGCCATCTTTTCCTTCTCAAATATGGGAAATGATCCCTTCCTGTGTCTGCCTCCGAGAACCGAGCTGGCCGAGGTACCTGACCATCTGCTTCCCCTAAGCCAGCCGGCTACACCTTGAACTTGGAGCCAGATCTCTGTGTAAAGCCTGCTGCAGCCCTGAGGGGGAGGAAAGAGGGAGGGAGGCAGGCTGGTGCCTGACTTTGCATTTAATTAGTTCCAGGCTTTCCATTGCTAACCAATTCAATTAGATTCCTTTTAAGAAATCAATTAAATAATCAATTAAAACAACTGAAATAGTCATACACACACAAAGAAGCTATAGTAAAAACGCTTATTCAAACTGAGCCATCCAGGGAAGAAATGACCTATTTTGGGAAAAAGGAATTAGAGTGGAGCAGAAGAGAAACAAGAGGTGGCAGACAGCGCCTTAGGCAGATCTTATGACACTGTATAATAAAACTGTAGCCGGATGCAAATCATGTAATACCAGGACAATGCCACAACAAAAGAGAGGCGTGGCACTTTCCAGGAGGAGACCCCGGGTTCTGGATCTCTCTCCAGGCTCCCTGTGCTGAAGCCCTCATCCCTGTAGGAATTTCAGCATCAGTAGTGGTACATACTTCAAAGCCCTTGGGCGAGTCACTTGATGCGGGAGACACCAGTTTCCATCTGAGTTCCAGCCTGTCCAAAATCCCGCCTCTCCGCCACGCTGCTTCTGTTCCTCCCTGTGGCGTCTGTAGAGAGACTTTACCTTGCCTTTTCCCTGTTGCAGGGCTGAGCCTGTTCTGTCCCGCATCCAGGAGAACCGGAAGCGAGTGATCCTGCCCTCTATTGACAACATCAAGCAGGACAACTTTGAGGTCCAGCGCTATGAGAACTCAGCCCACGGGTACAGCTGGGAGCTGTGGTGCATGTACATCAGCCCCCCGAAAGACTGGTGGGATGCCGGAGACCCTTCTCTCCCCATCAGGTATGTGGCTGGTGAGCTCTGGTGGCCAGCGGGTCCCCAGGTCCAAGGGTAATGAGGAGCCATGGAGGAGGCTGGGCGATTCTGCCCTGTGTTTTCACAGCAGTGTGCACAGGGCACCCCGGCAACAATGGGCACCCTGACACCGTCATTTGCTGAGAGAGGACATTGCTTTTCATTTCATGAGCTAGTTTTTAACCTTATTTTGTGGGGGTTCATACCAGGGGTTGAGGGCAGGCACTTATGCCACTGAGCTGTCTCCCTGACCCTTAAGCTAGCTTTTAAACACAGCTTTTATACAGTGCCTTTGTCACTTTCTCGTCACTGACACACAGTGCTGACACCCACAACTTAAAGGAAGAGAGGTTTATTTTGGCGTGGAGTTTCAGACCACGGTCCGCTATCCTCAGGGCACAACAGCATGGCAGAGGGGCCTGGTGGAAGAAAGCTGCTCGCATCATGGGTGCCCGGAAGCAGAGAGAGAGAAGGGAGGAGCCAGGGAGGGAGACGCGCCCTCCGGGTCACACCCAGGGACTACCTCTTCCAGGAAAAGCCTCCTAACAGCAAGTCAGCTGTGGTGCCCCGTGACCCAGGCTCCTTGCCCCAGCCTCACCTCTGAGCGTGTGAAGCTTGGGGGGAGTCCCAGATTGGGGCTCCAACACAGTCACCGCACGTTTTGTGCTGGCAGCTGTACTCGCACTTTTGTACTTCTCATCTGGTACTTCCTGGAGGTACAGTCATTCCTCTTTTATTCAGCTTCACTCTTGACCAGTTTAGTCACCCTGCAGCCCCTGTGGTTCAGAAGTATTAATCAATACATCCTAGAAAGAGACAGGTCATGCGAGCTGGATTCAGTTTTAATTTTTTATGTTTTTTAAAAAAAATTTTTATTTTGGAATCAGGAATCAAACTCAGGACCTTGTGCTTTACAGGCAAGTGCCAAGCCACTGAGCTATATCACAGACCCTAATTCATAAGTTTTAAATAAGTTAGTATGCTATATTTTATGATTGCTGTATTTTATTATTAATCTCAACCTCTTACTGTATAGACTATGCATTTAAAAACATTAAATGGTTTTTATTGTGGTTTGCTAATACATCAAAACTTAACATTTGTGTGTACAGGAAACAATATGACATATGGTTATCCACCTCCACAGTTGCAGGCATCCTCTGAGAGCTTGGAACTTACACCCCACAGGTTAGGGGGAACTGCTGTGTTTGACACTTGGAACCTTCGATTTTTTTTTTTTTTTTTTTTTTTTTTTTTTTTGCGGTACCAGGGATTGAACTCAGGACCCTGCACTTGCCAGGCAAGCGATTGTTCTATTGAGCTATCTCCCAGGCCCTCCCTTGGATAATTGTAGTGGTTCCTGTCACCAGGAAGTTGGGTCTTAGGGCAATGCAGAACCAGTCCCTCCCTCCTAGGTCTTTTTTAAAATTTATTTTTATTAAAGAACAAATAGCAATGAGACAGTTTCAAGACAAACTGACAGGACAGGTTCGATAAATTAATACATGTGCAAACTGTTTTTTGTAATGTTTTGATATCATATATGATGCATACATGGTATTATACTTACAGACACTATTATAGCAGATGTCTCTAATCAGTGAATTAAGAGAGTATAGCTATTTACTTACTTTTTATAGCTGACTTATATCACATATTCAATAATTAATACTTTCTACCTTGTTATCTCTCTAGTGGTTGTCCATAGTACTAGAAGCCGACATAATATCTTGTCCAACTACTATTAGTGCAAATCTTGCTTCTCATAGAATTATGCAGAAGCACTGCATATTTATCCTAACTGTACTTGTTTATAAAAACACGTCATGGTTCTTTGTGCATTTGGTGAAAACCTTCATACATATTCAGCCATGAACAAGTATAGTTGGATTTATTTTGAAGTTGTTACACTTGCAAGTGAGAAACCAGGTAACGTCCCAAAGAGTAGCAGTGCACTCATGCTGAGTGTGAATTTGGGTGTCTGTTATGCCCAGGAAAGCTCCTCCTAGAGTTCAGGGAACCGTGGTGATTATGATGCTTATCAGCATTCCCTTTAGGGCTTTCTCTGGACTGTCACTGTCTCAAAAATGTCTTCCTTGTCCCTTCCTGGCTACTGCTCCCCCCAGGAACCTTGAGCGCATGATAATCTAAATCAGGTCCCAGCTCAGAGCAGGAGGATCTTTAAAGAAAGTTCTCCCTGCTGCTGTGCTGGGTGTAGTCTGTGGCCCCGGGAACTCCTTGTGTCTTGCTGATCCTGCACAAACTAGCAGCTGAGATGTTGTGTGGAAATAAAGCCATCGTGGGTGGATTTGCACGCCAGGGAAAGTCTTCCATCCCTTCCTCTGCTGAAGCCGTCTTGTAGCCCTCTTCCTGTCTGCGTCACTCAGGCAGTGCCGTGGGGCCATGTTGGCTGCTGTAATGGATCATGCAGCCTCAGTATGAAGGCACTGAGAGCCCAGATGCAACGTTCGGGGTCGTTTGAGCTAGAAGACCTATCAGACTTCAGCTATTACAGCCGTGAAATTCAAATGATGAACTTAAAGAAAGACCTTGTTTTCTATGTTGGACAAATGATATTTTCTCCCATGTGCTCTCTGATGCCCAAGGCAGCTGGCCTCCCAGATGACAGATGAGAAAATGAAGGTATTAGCGGTGGAGAGAAAGAACTGGTTTGGGATGCCTAGCTAGCGTCCATAATGGTTGTCTTTGAATAGGAAACATGAGAAGTGAAACATAGGCTTCTATTACAAGAGTCATGGTACCATTAACAGATGATTAATATGCACTTTAGAAAGACTCGACAAAATAGTTGTGATCATGAGTCATTAATATTACATGCATCTCTAATGTACAAAACAATCAAATACCAATGATCTCTTTTTAATGTATCTTAACTTTCAAATGCCGAATTGGTTAATAGTTGATGGGGATATTTATTTGTAGGAAAGGAATATTAGGGTTCTCCCAATATTATTAAGCAGACTCAAAGTAGTTTCTTAATCATTCAGGCATGGTTTTTCCTTCTACCTATGGTGCCAAAATTTTAATTGTTATTATTTTAGTCTAGTAAAGGATGAGATAAAGAGAACTTTTCATAATCCAAATGAAACTATATGAGAGGCATCTCGGATATTAGATTTTCCAGGAGGCAACATAACATAGGACATTTTGTATTAAGAAAATTTATATTCCTTCTGTTTAGTTCTTTCCATATTTTTTCTTCTGTTTTTCTTTCCTCCTGCCTGGTGAATACATAATTTCCAAGCTTTCTGTTTGCTTTCTGTCCTTGTTGGCTCATGCCAGAGTTTCAGAGGTGCAGAGCCCTTAGATGCTATTAAAGCTTAGCCTCAGCTAAGAGTGAGGGATGGAGATGGTGGCATGGAAAACATACATCTCACTCATGGGAGCCGCGGCCACCAGCCCTACATGGGAGTCACCAACATAGTCAGGTCCCATGTATTTTAAGAGAAGCTGTAAGTCTATAACTTTGTAAATTCCCAGACTTTTGAACCTTGGAAAAATAAATCTCTCTTCTCTAAAACTATGAGGATCCAGCCACTAGGACTGAATTTGGCCCCCCCAGGATACAATTTGGTCTTGCTGTGCACTTGTTCCTTTGGAGTTTCTGCATGTCCTAGAAGCCTCAGTCTGTCTGTCTCACCCCAGAAGTTGTGAGCACCTGTGGCATATGGTGTTACTGTGGTGCTGGGAAATTTGGGGAAAGGCTCTTTTGCGGTTTGTGTCTAGGTGGTGCCCTATGGTCCCGTACAGTCATGGGGCGTGATTAGAGTCATGGTCCAATGCTCGGATTGTACCTGCCCTGGGGTGGGTTGCCTTCATACAGTAGAAGGGAGGGGGAAAGGCATGGTATTGCTGCTGCTCCCCTTGTGCTTGAACTGCTGCATCTGCCTTGTGCCACTCTGAGAGACTGGAGCCACCCGAGTATGGACTGAGACCTCCACAAACTGTGAGCTAAATAAGCCTGTCCTTCCTTAACTTTCAGTGTTGGGTGTTTTGTCTCAGTAACTGGAGAAAAGTACCTGAGACGGTATCCCTGAGAGCCACAGGAGCAGGGCAGCCAGTCCTCCTGGAGCTTTCGTGACACTGTTGAAATTGCCCTCCTGCCTTCACTGTGTGTCTGCAGCCCGCTACTGAGCTCTTCCCCTGAAGAGTCTGTGAAGCACGGATCTGGCTTGTGCCTCTCTTTAGAGAAGTTGCCAAATTTGATTTTAAGCCTTGATTGTGCTCCAGTGTGACATCATTTCAATAACCCACCTTCGGGCTAGTGCATTTTATCTACTTTTTGAGTCAAAGATCTCTTTGAAATTTTAAGGAAAGCCACAGCTTATACTCCCCTGAGCTGACATAAGTGGGCAGAACTCTGCGTGTGCTTCCTGAGACACGTGACTTCCGCGAGTCCAGTCTCCTACGGCGCTTCCACGGCAAGCAAGCACTGCTCCATGCCACATTTCTCCATGGCTTTGCTAGCTGGAGAGCCTTTCTGTGTCACTCACTAGGCTGTGTGCTTTGTGAAGACAGGGCCATGGCTGTTGGTGTCACACATGTGTCCACAGTGCCTAAGGAGCAGCTGGCACTCGGTGGGCATGTCGGCAGTGTTTACTGAATGGATGGATGGGTGAGTGACATCTGCGATGCAGAAGAGCAGTCAGGGCTTACAAATGATCAGACAGAGAGTGAGATTTCCCAGAGTTATCTCCAGAGAATGAGAAGAAAAACAGCGACATTTCCACAATAAAGGGAGCCTTCAGAGAGAAGACTCCTAAGGAAAGAATGACTGGAGAGACAGGAGGACCAGGATGCAAAAAGAAAGAGAGCACTGAGGAGATCGCTCAGTGATCTAAGCGCCTGCTGGGCAAGCGCAGGGGCCTGGGTTCAATCCCTTGGACCGCATGCTGAGCTGGCCCAGGCACACCGTGCTGACCAGTGAAACAGGGCATGGTGGTGCACTCATGTAATCCCAGCACTGGGGAGGCTGAGACAGGAGGATCAGTATGAATCTGAGATGTGTAGCAAGACCCCGTATCAAATAAATAAATAAATAAATATTTTTTAAAAATAGAAAGGAACAGGGCATAGAGCTACAACAGGAAGGCTGAAAGCATCCTTGGGTGTACCACTTTGCTCATCGGATCTGAGAGAAATCACTATAGGGGATATTTGCCTTTGGAGCCAGCTGGCCATGGTGGAAGAATGAATGAGGCAGGATGCAGTGGGGAGAGCAAATGCGGAGTCCGTGGCGGGGGTGTTGCAGGGACACTTGGACCTGGAGCGGGGCAGAAACTGGGACAGGGGTGCAAAGCAAGCGACAGGTACTTTTTTAGGCTGGAAGACAAGGAGCACCAGTCCATATCCAGTGAACAAGTAGAACTTGCAAGGTGGAGAGTCGGGAGTCACTCATAGGAGGGACTGTGGTCCGGCGTGTATGTTGCCCCATGACCTCCCTGTGGACACATCATCAGGCTCTTACACGCACCTGGATGGTGTCACTCATCACTCTCTGTAGCCTCTTCTTTCAGTAAAGAAGATGTCTGAGGCTGCTGCTGGCTACACCGAGTACTGCTTTACAGTGAACTTTTTAATAAGGAAGAGTACAGTAGCAAAGTGTAGTGCAGTAAATACATAAACCAGGAACGTAGCCATTAATTGTCAGGCATTATGTGCTATGCATAACTATATGGGCTGTACTTTTATGTCCTGGTGCAGCAGCTTCATCATCACCAGGCACTAGGAATTCTTCTGTTCCTCATAGTCTTGTAGGACGTCTGTCGTCTGTGCAGTCCCTCATGCACTGCGGCACGTGACTGTGTTTTTAAAACCCTTATGACTTTTGTTTCCTTCGGTTCCATTTAACTTGTTCAGTGAGCTGAGTCCTTCTCTTGTCCCTGGATACAAACTTCAGCAAATCCCAGGATACTTCTTACCACTTTGGGTTGAGAAAAGCCCTGGAGTCACTGTAAGTCCTAAACTGGGCTCAGCTCCATTATTGGAGTGGTCTGATCCATGTAGTAATGACCTTCATTGAAATTCAAACCTCCTATCTCCCTGCTGTGACCAGCTACTGGATGACCATGCATGGTAGGCTTCCATTGTCCTTTTCTCTCTCCTCTTTTGTCTTTGCCCCTTAGGGTCAGTGTCCAAACCCACTGGGCTCCTAACAAAGAGGAAAGAAGAGAAGAGGGGAGGGACCAGTCCTAGTGTGAATGGCATTGGATTACAATGGCATTGGATTACGATGGCATTGTGCTGAGTCAGCAGTGGCTAAGCCTGGTTCCTTCCTGGAGCAATTGGATGCTGCTTCCGGTTCCAAGTGTGGATTCAGCAATCTGAAACTACAAGCTGCTTGCTGGACCTCAGGGAAGCAGAGACTCTGGCCAGCTGGCCTCTCCCTATACCCTGGATTTTTAACCTTCATGTCCAGCCCATATCCACCTACTGCTGGGGTCTCTGTGCCCTGGAAACCACTGTCTAGGACTTCCTTTTGTGTTTTGGTTTACTTTGGTTCATGATTTAAAAAAAAAAACAATGTATTTCCAAGTTTTTAATTCACAAGAACGTTCACAATGCTGAGCAACCATCTCCACTCACTACTTCTATCCCTTTTAAAAGAGACCTCGAAAGCCACTAAATAGCCATTTCCTGGTCCCCTTGCTCCCGGTTCCTGACAGTGGCCAGTCTACTTCCTGTCTCTATGGATTTGCCTATCCTGGACATCTGGTGGAAGTGGAATCAGGCAGTACACAGCTTCTGAGTCTGCTTCCTTTGGTGAACAGGAATTGGATGAGGCTCATGCACAGTGTGACATGTGGCAGTACTTCACCTCTTCCTGGAGTGTGACATGGGTTTGAAAGTGGGCCGGGTCCATCCGTATCCATTCCATGGGTTCTGCATCTGCTTTCTGAGATTCAGACACCTTTGTGCCTCTTGAGACCCAGGAGCTGCCTACCCCACCCCTACCCAGGCCTCCCGTGTCCCACAGGATGCTTCCTTTTTCCTAAGCATAAGTCATGTGCAGGGGACATTAGGCTTGGGGTTTGATGGGAGGAAACCCTTTCCCTGTGGAGTGGATGCAGGTTTGGGGTTAGCTCTTAGGAGTGCTGTGTGTCACTTCTGCTTGAGGGGAACCCTCCTCCCATCCGCTAAACTCCACCTGTTCATCTTTTCTTGTACACTAATCATTTTTAGCTGTTTGTTGAACTTTCTGTGCAGTCTCCTTGAGTACAATGTCTGATGTCTGGATACCTGCAGCCCTAGTCGGCAGAAGGAGTCTACTGCCACACAGCACAGCCGTCCCTGTGTCCCTTCATCTCACTTCTGTGGGTTCAACCAACCTCAGATCAAAAATTACAAAAAAGAATTACAGCTGTGCTGAACATGCTCACACTGCGTGCGTTATTGTTATTATTCCCTAAACAATTCACTATCACAACAACCGGCAGCATTTACATTGTATTAGGTGGTATAAGTCACCTGGAGATGATTTGCTGTACACAGGGGGAGGCGCATAGGTTACGTGCAAATACTGTGCTGTTTTATGTAAGACACGTAATGAGCATTTGCAGAATTGGCTTCAGCAGAGGGTCCTGCAGCCAAGCCCCCCTCAGGTGCCAAGGATGCTACTACCCCCATCTAAGGGAGCAGAACAAGCAGAGATGGGAAGTCTGAAGACAGAGAACAAAAAGAGGGTGCTTGGAAAAGACAGATACCAGGGCCAGCCAGAAAGCTCAGCAGACTAAAGCACCTGCTTAGACAGGCGTAGGGACCAGGGTTTGATCCCCAGCATGCCATGCTGGCTCTGTCCCCAGGGCACACTGAGACTGACTGAGTCCAAGCCTGGGAAGGGTGGCACACATCTGTAATTCCAGTGCTTGGGAGGCTGAAAACAGAAGGATTGCTACAAGTCTGACCTGTGTAATGAGGCCCTGAAGGCCCTGTACTAAATAAATAAAAAAGAAAAGAAAATATAGATCCCAAAGAGGGAGAAGGGTTGGGCTGAAGGACCTGAGGACTGGTCCAACCTTCAACAGCAGAAACAGCGAGCGTGCTCTATGACACATGTTTTCCTTGTGAGTGAGGAAGAGAAATTAACTATCAGAGGTAGTGGCAAACGCCTGTAATTCTAGTACATGTGGAGGCTGAGACAGGGGGATTGCAAGTTTGATCTCAGCCTGGGCAATTTAGGGACTTAGTGAGATCCAGCCTCCAAAAAAAAAAAAACTGAAGCAAGCTTGGGAAGTAGTTCAGTGAGAAGGCCCAGGGTTCCTGCTCCACTGCTAGGAAAAAAAAAAAAAAAAAAAAAGCAGCCAAGATAACAATGTAGGATACCAGACATCCAGTAAGATGATATCTAGGTTCAGTGTGCCGTGGATTCGTGACAACCTGGGTTAGCTCAGCAGCCTGTGCCCACAGCCCGAAAACTGCTGATCTACAGTATCTCTTCCCACGAGGAAACTTTCCCCACAAGGGAGAAAGGTCCACAGTGTTAGGCATGGGACATTTCACAGCACGCTGATTTCAGGGCACTAAGCTGACTCAGGCATCTTTTGTGAGGTGACAGGGAGGCCTCCCTTCTCTGCTAGGTGGCCTGTAATTAGTGACATTACTCATTAATAACCAATTCAAACTGATGATTAACAATTAGCAGTCCCCAATCCAACATATAATTTGATAATAAATTATAAGGTGCAGGAGCTGTTAGAGTCTGTTGGATGCATTTAGTTGAAACGATAGGCATGGGATATACATAGTTACTAGAATCCCAGATTCTATGCACAGGCCTGCGTAAAAGGACAAGGTTATTTTTTTCCTCCCTGGAGGCATGTAAGCAGTTAGCACAAGAGGAAAGTTTTCAGGGACAAATCAGAGGTTTTGTACTTTAAAATAGAGATGTCTTCTTCATGCATCAGCAAATATATTTTAGGTACCAATTGTTCGCTCAGCTTTGTGGCCAGTACTTCTAGGGTGACAGTTTTTACAGAGGACGTGATTCTCCTGTCCTGAAGAAGTTCGGAAGTTAGTTGGAGACATGCACCTGAAGGCGTGTGACAGCCCTTTGGTTCAGATAAGAGGTAGTTTGGGACAGGGATGAGGGCAGTTTTATGATAGCAGTAAATAGAAATGTTCATAAAAACTATCATGCTCATGGGAATTTCCCATGTGCCAAACTTCTCTTAGGTTTTACATAGTACAAATTCATTTTCCTCGTACTAGTCTAATGAGATAAGTATTATTGTTTATGATAAGTACTGTTATCCACTTTTTATAGAGTGCCTTGGTTTTTTTTTTTTTTTTTTGCATTGGTGGGACAAAATACCTGACAGCCAAGATGAAGGAAGGAAAGGTTTATTTAGCTCACAGTTAGTTAGTAGAGGTTTCTGTCCCTACTCAGCTGGTTCCAAGGCAGAGTGCTACATGGCAGAGGGCAGCCGTTCATGGTGGTGGAAACAGCAAAGAGCAAGAGGAAAAAGGGAGGGGCAGTGGCTGTGGAAGCGAGAAGCGTCTCTCAGTTCCTTATACTGTATTCGGGCTCTCTGGCCCCAGCTCTCACACCCATGACACCCCACGCTGGATCATGGATTAATAGGACTCTGCACGAGGCTTTGGGGGGACACCTAGACATGAACCGTAACACAGAGCTACCGGGCCACGTTGCCGGAGGTCACAGGTCTGGTACAGGGCACATCTGGGATTCAGATCTGGATGCACTAGGGTCTGTGCTCCTATCTGATGTGCTGTCTTTCCTGGAAAAGGTGTGACCAGCTGGATCATTCGGCGAGGGAGTTTGAGTACAAGTGTTCCATCTCATCCACAGTTCCCTTTTTGGCCCTGTCCCTTATCCGTGATCAGCCACAGTCTGGAAATACTGAATGGAATATTCCAGAAATAGACAGCTCATATTCTTTATCTTGTGTGCCATTCTAAATAGAATGATTCTGCTTCATCCAACCTGTGACCCTTTCCTCTGGGCACTGTATCCGTGCCGTGGACGCCAGCTGCCTCTTAGTCACCTGGCAGCTGTTGTGGTTATCAAATCACTCACCCTGCTTATCACTGCGCTTGTGTTCAAATATTTTTTATTTTAATAATAGCCCAAAATTGCAAGAGTACTAATATGGGATGTTCAAATATACCAAAGAGAAACCACAAAGAGAATCTGAGAAAATATAAAAGTTCTTTTAAAAAATTTTAGTCGATTATTTATGTATTTATTTATTTATTTGGTGCGTGGTCTCGGTACACAGCTCGGACTCATAATGATCCTCCTGTCTCAGCCTCCCTGGCACTAGGATTACAGGTGTGTGCCACCATGCCTGGGTCAGGGTCTGGCACACCACGTGGTACCAGGTACTTCTCAAGTAGGTACTTAGACTGCCAAGCTATGTCCCCAGCCCTAGAGAGAAGTTCTTGATGTAATAAGGAAAGAAAGGAATCCTATGCTAATATCTATGGTAAGAATAAAGCTTCATCCACAAAGTCATGCAGAAGGCTAGAGAAATGTCTGCTTGTTTTATTACTGAACCTTGAACTGTAAAAGTGAGAGCCATAGTGTGTGGCAGTTGCTTAGTTAAGATGGAACCAAATGTTAGTGTTCGTTGCTAGCCAGGATCTCAGGCCGTCTCTGGGGTCTCGGCGTCCATCCTCTGGGATAAGTGATGCTGCTGTCTACGGAGGACACTGTTAGGAAAAGGGTGTGCAAGGCACGCTCAGATGCAGCGATTCACAAGGAGAAGTCACAAGTGCAGCAAGGCTGCTATGTCCGTGCCTACTGTGGATGCCAATGAAAGGATCCTGGTACTGCCCTGGCAGGTGCCCGGGACAGAGGCCAGGAGAGGCCAGGTGTGCCTGCCCGGTCCTCCTCTCCTGGTGCAACGACGTGCACAGACTCACATATCGTAGCACAGCGTGTACCAACACGACTGCGGTGCTGCCAGTGTGGGCGCTCGCCCCCTCTGGTGTCCGTGGCCTTGACTGTGGCTTGGCCACACAGCACAGAGAGAGAGGGCCCAGGTGACCGGCCATGGGCACAGCATCACTGTTGCTCTCTGGTGAAGTCAAGAAAACACAGCCCAGGGTCTCAGAGACGCAACGGCCCACTGCACACTGTGACAGCCTAGTGGCATCTGTCTCCCAGGAGCTTGTCAGGGCCCAGGTCTTTCTCTGGAATGTGCAGAGTGTGGCCACGCCACCAGATTAGCCTTTGCTGTCCAGCAAGACTGAGCCATTTGGGGTCTTGGGAGGTAAATGATGGTAGGAAGTGAGCATCAAACGTAGAGGAAGGAGAGGACCAGATGCACAAAGACGGGGTGCATGTTAGGAAGGGCCTCAAAAGTGAACCAAGCCTTGAGCCACCAGTCCGGTGAGACAGACTAAGGATGAGAGCAGAGTTAACCAAGAGGGATGGGAAGCAGGCACTGTTGCCTGTTAGGCTTCCTGGGGAAAAGATGGAGAGGGAAGTGACTGTTAAGAGTGAGCGTGGGATTGGACCAGGGAGATAGCTCAGTGGCTTAAGCACCTCCCTAGCAAGTGAAAGGTCCTGAGATCAATTCCCAGTACCAAAAGAAAAGAGTGTGGGGCTCAGAGGGAGGATGCCAGTATTCTAAAGTAGTTCTCAGGGATGGTTGCACAACTCCAAAGGTGTTAAAACCCATCCACTTAAGTAAGCAGCTGGCACTGTGCGAATTCTGTCTTGGGAGCTATTGACCCATTTTGCAGCAAGATGAAGACAGATGGGTACCTAGGCCCTGTGCAGAATATCTGGGGTCCTGATCCCAGCTAACCTCAGGTCTCATGTGGCCCTCCCTTCATGGTGGGCGGCACAGAGGGCACCAGGAGATCAGGGAAGTGCAGGGCAGACCCAGACAGCAGAGTTGCTCATGGCCAAGTACCAGCTGGGACTTGTAAGCAGAGTAATACTGTTCGGCCCTCAGAGAGCGGGAGTCTTGTCCACAACGTGAAGTAAGTCAGGCGCAGAGAGATAAATAAACACTAAGGGAGCTCGTGTGTGTGTGTGTGTGTGTGTGTAACCTGATAAAGTTGAACTCACAGAGGTGACCAGGGGCAACACAGCTGGTCAGTGGATCATCAGCAGGTGCAGGAGTGGGCTTTGGGGTCTGGCCACACGATAGTGATTAGAGTTAAAAATACCTATACCTATATCTATATCTATTCTACATCTATATCTATATCTGTGCAGTATCCATGCTGAGCTATAGCCCCAGCCCTTTGATATTTTGAAACAGAGTTTTAAGTCTCATAAGTTTCCCAGGTTGTGCTCAAAAGTCCTCCTGCCTTGGTTTCCAAGAGTGCTAGATTTCCATGTGTGTACATGCATGTGCCACTGCACCTGGCTGGTATTATCTGTTCCAGAAATAATGAGGGCCAGCCAAATAGCTCAGCAGATGAAAGTGACTGCAAGCAGGCACGGGGACCAGGGGTTCGAGCCTGAGGTCTGCCCTGCAAGCTCTGCCCCCAGGGTACGCTGAGACAGCAATTGACACTGGGTATGGTGGCGCATACCTGTAATCCCAGCTCTTGGGAGGCAGTAAACAGGCGGATCACTGCAAGTCAGATCTAGTAGTGAGACCCTGAATACCCTGTAGACCCTTCCCCTAAAGACAAATAAATAAATAAATAAATAAATAAATAATTTTTTAAGGTAATGCTTATTGAACTGAAGGACAGACAGAGAAAGAAAGAGGGAGGAAGAAAGAGGGAAGGAAAGAAAGAAAGGAGGGAAGGAGGGAGGGAGGAGAGGAGGAGAAGGAGGAAAAGAAAGAGGGGAGGGGAAAGGAGAAGAGAGAAAGGGAGGGGAGGAGAGACAGAGAAAGTTGAAGTTGAACACCACATAGAACCACAACACCAGAGGCTGGTGTCATCCCTGGGCTTGATCATGACAGTGGACAACTGCAGCAGGTGAAAGGTTAGGACAGGTGGAAGTTGTCTGTGACAACTGTTCCTTCTTGGATTTAGGAAAGGAGAAGTGGTAAAACACCCTAACTCAGGAGCCCAAAGAACCCTATCAGATTTTAGCAACACAAGTATCCTGGTGAAGGAGTTAGACATTCCCCACCTTCTCTTCCTCCCCTCCCAGTGTTCTGGTAACAGGAATGACCTGCCAGGGCTTTTGTCACCTGTAGGGTCTGTGTCATTAGGCAAGAAGACATTCACCCACTGTATCAGGAGATGAGATTTTCATTTTCTTATCCATAAAATCGACCCAGCATTTAAAGTTGCATTGTTCTGGTATTAGAAAATTTGCATAAAGAATGTTTGTTCCCTTGCATGAAAAACACTAATTATAAACTCCCTGAAGTGGTGGCAGGAGGTGTTGAAGATAATCAAATGTCTCAGTTAATAGAGTTCTACTACAGCAGCAAGACCATGGGGCAGTTTACAGTCAACAATTAGAACACCTCCACATGGCTCTGCTTTTCTCAGAGACAAATCTGAAGGCCCAGGAAGACAGAGTGTCTACTGAGGCAGGGGATTCCCAGCCTACCAGAAAAAGTATTAGCACAAGATGCAGCCCAGGAGCCCCTGTTTCTGAGTGCTGCATTCGTTCTGCACAGACCTCTGTTGGAAGCAGAATGAAGGAAGCTCACCTCTTATTTCTGCCCACTCCACGCTGGTTCACATGACATGTTTTGAGAACCCAGATGTGAACTCTGTGAATGAAAGGAGGCAAAGTGAGTGAGTACACCCTTCTGGAAGGTTGTCTGGTGGAAGACAGAGCCTCCCTCACACCTTCAGTAAGGGTAGCATGCTTGCCTCGCACACGCCAAACCCTGGGTTCCCTCCTCAGCATTAAGAGAACATTTTTTTTCAGATAAATAAGTGGGAAGAAGGCCTGCAGGGCCACAGTTGCTTGGGGCCTGGTGGCAGCAGCAGCAGCAATTTTGTTAGTTCCTAGGACAGAGGCAGGCAGGGCTGGCCAGGTGACACAGGACTGCCTTCTCCAGCTGCCTGCTGCTGCTGTCGGGTGGCCCCAGTAGGACCAGTGCTCCAGATGCCAGCATACAAGGTGACAGAAGGAATGTCACCTGGTTCTGGGAATTGGATCTGTAGGCCAGATTTGACCACTGGCTTTGGCCGTCAGTTTGTTTTCCATAAAAGGAAGGATTCTAAGAGATCATTCAGGCTTCTCTTCCTCTTCCTCTGCTTCTTCTTTCCTTTGCCTTCCTATCTCCTTATGTTCCTCCTCCTTTCTCTTTTCCCCTTCACTTCTTCCTCCTCATCCCCTTCTCTTTCCTTTCCTTCCTCATCTCTTCCTTTCCTTCCTCTTCCTTTCCTCCTCCTCCTCCTCCTCCTTTTCCACTTCTTTCTTCCCCAACTTGGGGTCCTCCTCTCTCAGCCTCCCAGTTCTGGGGTTACAGGCGTGCACTAGCATGCCTGGCCGGGGCTGCTCATATTCTGCATGTATAGATGAGGTTAATATGCTTCAGTTAGCCCATGGAATTCCAACTTAGCCTTGCATGATCTCAGTCCTACATGGTCTATTGGAGTCTGAAAAACAGTATGAGTCCAGGTATATTTTTAGAGCAATCACCTTAACATAACTTACAACAATGTATTGGTGTAGTCATTTGGTTTTGTTTATTGTTAATCTGGAGCTGGACCTCACTTAAAAATCAAAGCTATGGACCAGTGGACTAAGCACCTGCTTAGGCAAGCACAGGGACCATGGTTCAATCCCAGGCACCCTGTGCTGCACCTGCCCCACCCCCAGGGTGTGCTGAGCCAGCCGCAGTGCCTGGGTGTGGTGGCAAAGGCCTATAATCCCAGTGCTGGGGAGGCTGAAAAACAGGAGGATCACCACAAGTCCGAACTGCATAGTGAGACCCTGCAACAACCAAATACATTTTTTAAAAATAAAAATTATAACACAGATATGGAACAGAGATAGGAAAAAGCACATTATATCTAAGGTTTGGTATAGTCCAGGTTTCCAGAGGTTCTCTAAGAGCCTTAAACATCTGCCCCTCTAATAAGGGAATGACAATAAGAGCAGTCTCATAGGGCTGCTGTGAGGGTTAGATGAGGTGCTATGTGCACAAGGCTTAACATAGTCTATAGTGCATTGTAAGTGTGCTGTGGATGCCCGCTGCTGCTGTGAGGCTGGTGACAGTGATGATGGTGATGGTGGTCACAGTGGTGACCGTGCTGACAGTGGTGACAACAGTGATACTGGTGACTGCGATGCCAGGGATGGTGTTGACGGTGGTGATGGAGATGAGGGTGATGATGGTTGCTCTCCTGTGTTCTACAATGGCAGGGCTTGCTGTTTGTTTTTACCTGGTCCAGTTCATACTGGTATGAACTGAAATGGAAATGTTAATGAAAAATACCCATGTAAGCACTGGGCCACCCTGCTCCTACACACAAATGACCCTAAGTGCTAAGGGGGTAGGGGGCTGAAGATAGAACCTAGTGTTTCATTTCGAGGGACATTCTCTCCAAATTCTTAAATTGCCCAGATTGGGCTTGAATTTATGATATTCCTGCCTGAGCCTCCCAGATTGCTGGGAAATAAAGATTTTTTTTTATTTTTTTATTTTAAGAGGGGCTGGAAAGATAGCTCAGCAGTATAAGCACCTGTCTGGCAAGCACAAGGACTCAGGTTTGATCGCTGATACTGCATGCAGTGCTGATCTGGCCATGGAAACAAGGCACAGTGGCGCATGCCTGTAATCCCAGCGTTGGGAAGGCTGAGACAAGAGTCTGAAATGCACAGTTAGACCTTGTACTAAATACATAATAAAAGATTCAAAAAAATTTTTTTAAAAGAATACAAAATAGTAAAAAAAAAAAAAAAAGCATTAGAAATGATACAGATTTTATTTTTTAAAATTTACTTAGTACAGGGTCTCACTACACAGATCAGACTTGTAGTGATCCTCTTGTTTTGAGCCTCCCAGGCACTCCCAGGTATGTGTCCCAGGCCCAGTGTCAATAAGCATCGCGGTGCGCACCAGGAGTGGGCCAGCGTGACATGCCGGGGATCAAACCTGTTCCCTGCACCTGCCTGAGCAGGAGATGTAGTACACTGAACTGTCCAGCCAGCCCTACAAAATTTCACTGAACAAAGCAATAGGAATTCATCAATGGTTTCTGTATTGCATGATGCTGTTTTTAAATTAGTTGTTTAGGTTACCAGATATAAATCTGAAAAATCGGTTTAAAAAAACAACAAAAATGTTATAAGAAATTAAAAAGGAAAAAAATGAGAATAGAAAGAAAAATATTTTGAGCATTAACTGCTCCTTTCAAAAGACCAGCAGAAATCAGCAGCACAGTTATTCAAACTGTCCTGCATATATACGTAAATATATCTTCTTCCCTTCTTTCTTTTGTTGGTAGTTTTAATGCCACAGAATGTACATAGGAGAATGGGGTATCTACCTTCCCAAGCCAGCCTCTATTAGACAGTGGAAGCATACTTACACGAGGGAAAACATGCTTCTCTTAGGGTGAAATAAATGATATTTCTTGATACCATCTACCCATCTACGCCCCTTCAGTGCAACCTGGGTAGATCAATATTTTTCTTTCTTTTTTTTTTTTCTTCTTTTCATGACACTGATACTGCAGTTAGATTCCTTTCTTTTGGAAGCAGAACTCCTAGGCCATGTCTTGCAGTGACGGCAACTTTTGCAACCTAAACGAGCCACAAGATGACAAGCAGAGAGGCCTGGCTCCCTCAGCCTGCGCGGACTCTGGCATCTGCAGCAGCAAGCAGAGTAATCCGGGTAATGCTGGGATGGCTTTCTTCCTCTCTGGAAAGCGGACTCAAAGTTGCAGGCTGCTGCAGTGTGGACAAGTGTTAGCTGGAATGGGAGGAATTTTTTTTAATGTGAGGCGCTTTCCTCTTGAGTTAAACGCTCAGTTCGAGTTATTGCTGGACATAAATGCAGGAGCAGCGGTGGCATTAATTTTATCAAGCTAACTTGGCAGAGGGAAGAGCCCTTGGCCTCAGGTCCTTCCTGGTTGGAGCCTCTTGGGAAGTGGGGGGAGTGGGGTAGGCGGGTGAGTGAGCTCTGCCCTTATTTTAACATTTTCTTTTTATTATATATTTTTTATTTCTCTTTCTTGGCGGTGCCAGGGATTGAACCCAGAGCCTTGCCCATGCTAACTAAGCACTGAACCCTTGAGCTGTGTCCCCAGCTGATGTTAACATCTTTAATCCCCCTGTTCAGATAATTCTAGAATGTGCTGCCTTCTAGGCCTTCTCCTGCCCTTCCACCTCATTTCTCTTCCTTTGCTCTCCCCTCAAACCCGAAAGGTAGCCCTGAAAGACTCTCAGGTGGAGATCTGCAGGAAATGCCCTTTCTTCAGTTCATCCCCAGACCCCTGATGGGATTTTATGTCACACTTCTGAGCCCTTTTCTTATTTCCTGGCCTTCCTGCTCCTCAGTAAATTTTACCTCTTAGTGATAGTGAGGAAAGAAATGACCTAAGATACAACTCATAACTTTTTTTTTTTTTTGTCTTTTTTTGAGACAGGGTCTCACTATGCAGTTCAGGCTGGCCTTAAGCTTACTTTGTAGCTCAGGCTGGTCTCGAACTCACAACAATCCTCCTGCCTCAGCCTCCCAAGTGCTGGGATTACAGGCATGCACCACCATAACTGTTGAGCATTTTTTTTGGTACCATAAATTTAACTCAGGACCTTGTGTTTGCCAGGCAAGTACTGTGCAACTGAGCTATATCCCCAGCTTTCTTGTCTTTTTGAGAGAGGGTCTCACTGTGCAGTTCAGGTTGGCCTTGAACTCTCACTTTGTAGCCCAGGCTGGTCTTGAAATCACAGTGATCCTCCTGCCTCAGCCTCCTGAGTACTGGGATTAAAGGCATGCATGCATCAGCACGTCCAGCCTTCTGAGCATCTTTAGTTGTGCTGCTAGGACTGCACTTATGTCCTGAGTCGATAGGAGACTTTTCCCTCTCATGGTCACTTTGACTTGCAGAAGAGCAGTAAGTCTCAGCACCAGATCTTCTGGCGAGGAAGTTGGATGAAGACACACTGTCCTGTTTTGACCTTCCACTGGATGTCATTTTGGCACCTTGTAAAAACACTCAAGAAGGTACTTCCAGAACTGCCTCAGAAAGTGGCAAGAATGACGGGCTAAGTGTGTGTGAAGCGGAGGGAAGTGTCTTGTGGAAGGCTAATGGCACGTGCCTTCTACTGTAAAAATATTTTCAGGTTCATGCATTCACCGTATTTTTTCAACAACAGTGCTCTCAAACCCAAACAGCCCCTTCCTTGCACCCACCTCTCTGGCAGCACCCCCTGGAACTGTTGTCCTCCAAGACTGGTGAGGTCATGTCAGGCCCGACCAGTTGCATGTTTGCTATATTTGAGGCTGGACTTGAAGTTAGACTCCTATTCATTTTCTCTCTCATTTATGGAAATATAGAAACAGACAGCTGTTTTCACTTCTCTTACATTGGAGAAAGAAAACAAATGGAATTTTATGTTGGAGCTTGGGAAATTAGTTATAAATACTGATAGCAGAACCTGTGCTTCCTACCAAGTCACCTAATGAACTTTCAAGAGTCCAGCATACACAAATGACCCCTGGATGTTAACCCACAGGACACTGGACCAATTTTTATCCTATTGGCTCAGCTCAGCTTTTCAACACTACAGGAGCTGGTCCCAGGGTTTCTTAAAATAGGGAATTAGAGCCTGACACTTGGTGATATCTATTTGAAATTTTAGGTCAGAGTCTTCCGTCTTTTTGCTGTCAACGTACCTCTAAAAATAACTGCCACCACCAGGCACAGAAGCAGTGGGGGGAAATCGACTTCATTTTCTCCTGGAATACTAGGCTCTTGTACCATTAAATCATTCCAGTAGCATGTCCTTCTACCAGCAGAGAGGTTGTGACAGGCTTGTTTAACTGTTATGGACAACATAACTACAGGCTGTGCTTGATATAGCAGTGGCCCCATCAAAGCCCTTTGAGTGTGGCCTGTGCCTGGGACCAGGCGCGGCTCCCCCACCTGGAGGCCCTTTATGGACTTGGTTGGATGCCCAAGCCCGTGTTTCAGAGTGTAACTTCTATGCATGAAGTTCAATGGACCCCTAGGTGCCTAAGAAGTTCACTTAAAGGAAAGAGGAAAGAAATGTTCCTTGAGTGTCTTTTATGAGCTGCATTTCCCACTGTGGTTTATGTGGTGGTTGTAGGAGGCCTTGGCTCGCAGGGTGAGCAATGGCTGTGGGTGAATCTGAAGTTCCAGTTGCATGGAAAGGCTGGCAAAGTGTCCACTTTAGAAGTCAGCTTCATCTCCCATCTGAGTGCAACTTGGTCCAGGTTAAATCATCACTTTGAAAAGGCCCAAACTGTTCTGGAAAAGATGTTACATCTCCAGGGATTCCTCAGTCTTTGCCTCCTGCCCTTTCCCAGATTCCCTAGGATGAGTTCTGGGTATGTGGGGACAGGTGGGAGGATTTCCACCTCAGGACCCAGGGAAGATTCGGACCTTGTGTGTAGTGTCCTTCTCTCTGGCCAGTGTCCCTGGCTGGCCACTCCTTGTACTGCTGCTATTCCTTGCAGATGTCTAGCGTGTGACCTCAGGCTGATCAGGGTCTCTTGATGTGGTTCCCCACCTCGCTGGCTGCAGGCTCTGAACCCATGCCATGTATCCAACAGCTCATGCCAGACTCAGCTCCTGACTTGGGGAAGATAGTCAGAGGCTCTTCTGGTTTCCGTCTCTGCCTCTATCTTCCCTTCTGGGGACCTGAGCAGAAAGGCTCACGTGGTTGTCCGGAGCCAGTGTGGGCATTTCCGTGAGGCTGGCCCAGATGGAGGCTATGAGACCATCTACAGGGCAGTTCCTCCCAAGGTCTCTGTGGAAAACGAGAGCAAATGCCCGCTACTCTGCCCTGGACTGCATCTCCCGCCCGGCCCAGCCTCGTGACCTATCACACCTGCATCATTCTCTTGTTCTAATAGGACCCATAGGTCTTAAAAGCTCAGGCTTTTGTTTGGGTCCCTGTTTCAATTTTTTTCCCCACTCAGCATTAGCTGACAGAGGGACTTCTCTGCCTATTAGACGCCAGGATGTGGCCCTCCAAGCTTAGCCAAATCTCTTAAAGAAAGAGGTCAAGGAATCAAGAAGCACAGCAGCCATGGGCCTGTGAGCAGAGGTCATCTCACCCTCAGAGAAAAAGCACATTAACAGTTTTCCAACTGTGAACTCTTTCCAGAACAAAGAGAAAGGGATTTCTGAATGATAGAGGCTCCCCCAGGTTCCTCATTCCAATTTTTAGTGTTGGAGCAGGCACAGCGGCAAGACCTTTCTCTCGTCAGCCTGTCTTCAGTCCCCCAGCTTGTTCTTTGCCCTGCCTGGAGACCTCCTTTTCCCATCCCATCTTCTCAGCTGCATGCTCAGCCTCAGCCCAGGTGGTGGGTGGGCTTGCCTCGAAGCAGCTCAGGCCCGGCATGATGCGCGCAGAACTGATGCTCACACACTGACCTGAGGACATCAGTCTCTGCCCAGTTGACCTCCTCTTCCTGTGGCCTTTGGCCTGAGCCTGAGGCTCCCAGCGTGGAGTTTGTGCTGAGTGGAACATCCCGGCTTGTTGGCAGCCAGGGGACTTTCTTCTTGTTGCCAGTCTCTCCCTCAAGAGATCCTGCTTGTGTACTCTTAAGTCCTGAGCTCTTGCAAATGGTGGCTGCGCCTGCCTGATCTAAAACTCACACTTCTGAATTGGCTTCTTTCCTGGACTGGCCAAGCCAAGTGTCTCATTCTTGGAGCTCTCTGTGGACTTCTGATGCCCAGATCACCAGAGCTGTGGTTGCAGATACCTGGAACTTCTAAGTCAGGGGTCCCCAACCCCAGTCTTTGGGGACCTAGGTGCATAGCAAGTGAGTAGCTGGTAATAGTATGCAGATTCATCTGTATTTCTAGCCACCCCATCACTGACATCACTGCCTGAGCTCTGCCTTCAGTGAAATCAGCAACGCACTAGATTCTCCTGCGCGACAGGACTCTGCTATGAACTGGGCTTGTGGGGGATCTGTTATGACAGCGTAATCCTGATGATAGGAGGTGAGGCTGAGGCAGTGATGCTGGTGCTGGAGCACAGCTGCAGACAGGTTAATAGCAACAGGGATTTCACTACACAATAAGTACAATGCACTTGAACCATCCCAGAATTATCCTTTGCTGCTAGGTCATAGAAACAGTGTCCTCTGCGAAACCAGTCCCTAGTGCCACAGAGGTCATGGACCACTGCTTTAAACAGTTCAGTAATTTGGTTCAGTCTTATGGGCTGACCCACTTCAGCTTGACTCTGTGGCTATAGCGTGATCTCCTGGGCTCCAACTGCCAACCTTGACATTTTCCACCCATGTCTCCATGAATCCCCTTGAATGACAAAGGGCATTTGGAGGACTGATTGCAAATGTTTATGTAGCTGACATAGACACCCTTCTCCACCAAGGGCCACAATTTTTCTTAAGGACCATATACAGGGGAAAGTTTTCCTAAATCTTGTCATGTCAGAAAAACTGGAATATTTTCTTTCTGTTTTTTTTTTCCAGTAGTGGGGACTGAACTCAGGACCCTGTGCTTGCCAAGCAGGCACTTATGGAATATTTTCTTAAAGAAAATTGTAAAGATTTCAGATCTTGTTGCATTGCTATCTTATCTTTTTTTCTCATTAAAATGAACAAAAACAAAAAAATAAAATAAAAATGAGTTATTTCATGAACTAAAATAAATACATATATGAGGAAGGAGAAGCAACATCTGATGATCATGAAATTAGAGCTCTATAACTTGTCCATAGGTATTCAGGAGGGGCAGAAATACGGATCATTTTTCTCTCTTGCTTCTAATTCAGATGTTGTCCTGTAGCCCAGTGGAGAAGAACAGGAACAGAGACTAGGACTCCATAGGCTTTTAGAATCCTATTGTAAAACTACTTTTTAATTATGTATTCATTGCAGAATTTATACAGTGTTCATTGTAAATTTAATATTCATTGTAAAAATTAAAAATACAACAGAGTATTAGATAATCACTCATAATCACACCACCTAGTGATAACCACTGTTAATATTTTATGAGTATCTTACATATTTTACAATTTTTTACATTTATAAAACTTTTATAGGACATATTCAAAGAGCCAAATATATATTCTACAAGGTTCTGCTTACTCTCAGGAGGCACCAATCTCCATTCTTTTTAAATGGCTTTTTCTAACCTGTGTCTTTAAGTGACATATTTCTAGTTCTGCATCCTTAATTTTGGCATTATTTCTGAACCTCTACTATATAAGGCGAGTACTAACTCTCTGCCGCTCACCCATACCCACCCCCACCAGACACGCACCCTGCCATTCCTTCTCTGCAGGCTTGCACCCTGCACCTGCCGATTCTCCCTCTGGCAGCAGCTGGGTGTCCTGCAATCCCGTTCTGGCACCAGCTACCCAGTTAGCCTTGGAGCCTGTGGACGGCAGGACTGAGTCCCCCAAACTGCCCTCACTGTCGATCCCAGCGGCATGCGTGCAGATCGAGTCTCCAGGTTGCCTGCACATATGTGCAAAATGACTATAAACAAGGATCCCTACAACCTTTTCTCTAAGTTTAATGTTATGTTAGGACTCAAGAAAACACTTTTCATACTGTTAGAGCTTTTTAATAGGGTGCAACTCAGGAATAGCTGGGTAGAAGCCACCACGAGGAAGGTGAGTGGAGCCTCCCTCCCCGCCCCTAGCACACCACCTGTCTAGCTCCTGGATGCGATCTCTATGAAGGAAGCCTCTGCACCTCTCTTCAGGGATTTTATGCATGTTCCATTAGTTAGGTATGATTGGCTATACTGTCCACTGGCCGATAGTAATCATACTCGACCTCCAGCTTCTCTCCTTTTCTTAGAGGTTGAAGGTGAGGGGATGGGGGCTGCCAAAGATTTTAGCCCTCTGTGCATGGTGTCTCCATTACTTTTCTGTCATTGTTGGGAGAAGACACTTGATGTGCAAATTTCTTTTTTTTTTTTTTGTTTTTTTTTTTTTTTTTTTTTTT
>PVKA01003926.1:0-104439 GCA_004027165.1 Ctenomys sociabilis | reverse complement strand
CCTCCCTCCCTTCCTTCCTTCTTTCCTTCCTTCCTTTTCTAATAGGCCAAGTTGTCCATACTTTTTTCTTTAAATGCAGAGCCACTTATTTTTAATTTGTCCATGAGGTGGCACTCATACATGCTTGGTTGTAGTTTTCCCTTGGTAGTGAGGGTAGAGAATGTGTTAGTTTTCTGTTCTCTTGAGCAGTCTAAATCCTCCTGCCCTTTTATCCAGGAAAGAGTTATGCAACTGGCTTCATGGGTTCTCATGCTGGTCCCATAGAATAACCAGCCATGCAGGTCATGTAATCACTCCACACAAGACTTTGTTCGTAGATAATATTTTAAGATACAGAAAAAGACTATAAAACCATGTACTACACTTTCCGTACTTTTATTATTAACTTCTAATCAAATAAGAGGATTCACGTTGTCTGAAAGTTGGACATACTTAATGTTATAAACTAGGGCTGTGTTTAGTGTCATCTCCAGGGTTACTGCAGCTGCTTTTTGTTCAGCTGCTGCAGGACTCAAGATTGATAGAGTAGGGTTAAAAGAAAATGCTCCCTCTTCAATGGGTGTCTGCTCAGTGGGGCTAAGTGTTGCCTTTTTGCAAAAAGAAAAGTCTGGCTTTAGGAAGTTACATTGCTTTTTAATAAAAAGGGGAGAGGTCGCCTGTATGATGTGCTCTGCCATCGCTGTTTTCATCTCAGTCATTCTCTGATGTATTTTCATGACCTAGACAGCTAATTTCCATACTGGTCATTCAGGAATTTTTTCTTCTGTCTTGTTTCCTTTGGGTTATTCAGGACACCTTGTTCTATAGCAGAATCATGTTAGAAGAAATGGTTTTTTAAAATGTGAGTTTAACCCAGGGCTTGCTAGTTGTGTGTATGTGTGTGTGTGTGTGTGTGTGTGTGTGTGTGTGTGTTTATATAGTACAGGGTTGACAGGGTCTCACTATACAGGTTGGATTTGTAGTGATCCTTCCTGTTTTTCAGCCTCCAATACTCTGGGATTACAGGCGTGCACCACTGCGCCCATTCTTATTTGAAATTTTAGTATGCTCTGGGGGTGGGGCTGGCATGGCTGGCTGGGGATTGAACCCCTGACCGTTGCATCTGCCTAAGGAGGAGCTTTCATCCACTGAGCCATCTGGCCTGCCATATTGCTAGTTTTTTTAAATGGAGTTTTAATCTTCTCCCATGGTCTCAGACACAGAGGCTGGAATAGGGTTCAAGACAGCAACTGACACTTGTGCTTCTGGTTTCTGATGCAAGCACTGCCTGGGACAGTAAGAGGATGGACAGATGTTAGCACAGTGTGGCTACTTCACAGAGCCCTTCAGGAAAAACATGTACCAGGTGCCTACTGTGTGCCAAGAATATTTGATGTGTAAATTATTGTTTATGGAGTCCATGGATTCTGTTTTTTCACAATATATATTTCATGCACAGCACCTATACAAATTGTCCATGTATTTCAAACACTATGCATATGCATGTGTGTATATTCTATATATTATTACTTATTTAACATCTTAGGTTAAAAGCAAGAAAATTGCAGCAGTTTTACCTTCAGAATATCTCATTTTTTATTCTGAGGAAGGACCTTGATATAAAGAATCCTGTGCCCCTCTGGAGCAGCAATTTACAGTGTTCTGACAACACAGTCACCCTGGGTCAAAGAAAAGAAGGAGTGGAGAAATTATTTACTGCTCAAGAAGATAGATGAGCCCAAGTTTTTAACTTGGAAACAATATGCTGTTTCTAATTTCCTCCAATTTCACTGTCACAATGGTTTTTTTTTTTTTTTTATTTCCTTATAGGTTCCTGCAATTTATGGTGTGGATACAAGAATGCTGGCGAAAATAATTCGGGATAAGGTGTGATCATTGTCTTTAGCCAAATCTCCATTTCTTCACACACTTTTGTCCTCAGCTTCTGAGGGACCCATTAACATGTAAAAGAGCAAATCCCACCAGTTCCTTTTTTTGGGGTCTCTGTCCCTTTGCTTTACTCTTTCTAGTGTAATTCTCAGGATTGGGATGTTTGTAACTGGGAACACTTGAGATTAATTCACCAGGCAGGAGTTTATTGAATGCCCACTATATTTTGATTATACCAAATCTAGATATTCATAATTCAGCTCCAGTGACAAGACTTGAGTAAAACAAGTAGAGAAGGTAACCAAGTGCATGACAATTTTACCTAATATGAATGTCTGCTCACTGAAGAATGCAAATCAGAAAGCGTCCAGCACTGATGCTGTTAATTATTTAGTTCTCTGAGAAGAATTACCCACAGAATTAGTGTGTCACATTTCATTGGTGGACCAAGTGAGCCTTGCATGAGTTATCTCAATGATATAATCTTTATTCAGACTATATTCTGACTAAGGTGCTGAAAGAAAAGCTTTTTTACCCAATTGCTACAACATCTGACCCCTTCCTCTGAGACTATCTCATTGCCATCTGCTCACTTCTTGCTGAAAGTTGACACTTTTTTTTCTACATGATGTCTTCATATTCTGAATCAGAAAGAAACTCTCCCTCACCAATATTAACTAAATTCTTCAAATGAAACTCAAACTTTCCCATGCAATGTTATCACATAAAAAATTAATGCTAAAATTTGAAAGTACAAGTGTGAAGCAGATTCTTTAGTCAAATCTGTAGTGGATTCCTTGCTAGAATACAGAGTTGGACCTCTGTGTCAGTGGGTCCCACACTGACAGAAGCAGCCAAAATTTTGGAAAAGAATTGTATCTATATAAACCCATAGAGTATTGTTTCATTACTAAGTGATACAGTAGAGAAAACTATTTATATAGAACTTATATTATAAGTATTATAAGTAATCTAGAGGTGATTTAATATAAACAGGAAGATACACATAGGTCAGAGGTAGATACTATGCCCTTCACATAAGGGACTGAAATATCGTCAGATTTTGGTATTTCAGCAGGGTTTTGGAGTCAGCCCCCTCAGGATGCCAAAGGCAAATGTATATCCTGCAGTAGTTCTGTAAATAGGAAAAAAGAACAGCCTTTGAATGTAACAATATGGCCATCTACCCATGACCAGAAGGAAGATAGTGAAGGTTTCTATGATTATTATATTTTACTTCTAATTTTATTAAGTTTTCCACAATTTTCCAGGAATGGATGTCAGTGAGATCACATATTCCGAGTGAATTCTTATGTTTTCTTAGCCTAACAGCAGTATATGGGAGCAATAAAGAAGGACAAATCTTCCAAGATGAGAAGGGAATAGAATTGGAGAGTTGAATGCAGAGCAAAGAATCACAAGTTGACCAGAATACATTTGGACCCAGTAAAACCTCATCCTAAGTCTGCACTGCATCTTTTGTATTATGAGCTAGGTTAGATCAAATCTCCTTTACTCACAGGTAGTTTGGCTTTTAAAAAACTCCAGAATAGATCAACACAGATAAAATAGCATTATGCCTATTTTATTTATTTATAAATAATGTTAGGTCCTAGCAAAAATACATATTATAGATTTTGACCTCTCGTAATAATAGGTTGAAAATCAAATTTGGGGAAACAAATATCAAAATTAAAGATCAGAAATATAGTCAAGAGACTGTGATTTGGGTTTTAAAAAAGTAAGTATATGCTATCATGAAATTTGGTAATGTGGAGGTAAAGGAGATTTTGGTTATTTTTCTCTTAGTACTAAAATATCCACCTTACTTCCATGGTTTATTGGCTTCTTCTAACCTCATTCAAAGAATAAGTATAAAAGGAAAATGAATTTGTTTGTAAAAACTTCACAGAATGTTGAACATTCTTTAAAGTTCAGGTCCTTGGGAACATCTGGGATATTAACATGTCTGAAGCAGTGCGTATTTTTATTGAAAATTCTAGACACTTGTGACACGTTGTATTTCACTATTTTTGTGAACTAATGTTATAAAAGTGTGTAGTAAGTTTTCATTCATTTCAATTTCCACTGTTTGTACATCCCATATTCTCTTCCCAGTGGATTATTTTGTACTCATCTCGTGTCAAGTGTCTTTAAGTCCTATGCACAATGGGGTCAAAGGTGCACTAAATACTTACTCCATTGTATATTGGCATGGGACTTGGTGACATGAATTCTAATGCCTTTACATTTTGCTTGAACTAGTCCATGGCCTTTGCCCTGAAACAACTATTGTGTTTTCTAGAGTATTTCCCAAAGTGTAGGTGCAAATTACTTCATTTTCCAGTTGCAGAAGATGGAGATCTTGATGATAGTTATGGCTATTTATAAGGACATCTAAATCTTGGAGCAGCTGTTTAAAGTCCTTGTGATATTATCCTGTCAGCATCTTTCTCATTGCCTCCTTTTATCTGTCCAATTTTTAAAAATTTGATAGGGTACCATGCTTGGGAAGATTGAATTCGAAGGTCAGCCTGTGGATTTTGTGGATCCAAATAAACAGAATTTGATTGCTGAGGTTTCAACCAAGGTGAGAGATTTTCCTTCATATTTTTGTAGTTTTTGTCTCACTCACTTTAGACTAATACTTTCTGTAATATCAAAATTTTTATTTAGGTCTAGGTTATTTTCTAGAAGCACCACAGTTGAGATGGAAAATAAATCAGATAGCAGCTACAATTTACATTGCAAACTTGACGCATTCAAAATGAATAACTTTTACTTACAGGTTTACCTGTATGCCCTGATTTATGCCCTGATTTAGAGGTTGGCTATTATTATTTATTTTTCCACTTTATCTTCTTATTCTTTAAGTCAAGGCCTTAATAATTTTAAGTAAAGGGAGCATTAAATTGCCCAAGAAACAAGGACTATCCTGCCAGAAAGCCCATGGAATTTTATAAAAAATCATAAAAATCAAACACAGTAATCAGCGTGTGGTCATTTTAGGTAGGGAAAGTATTTATTCCTCTTAATGACTTATTGAATTATAACTAACTTAAAAATTAATGTTTCTGAAGACTATTGTGCCACCCCAAACTGATATATGTTTAGTGTATATTTACAAGAAGGTATAGAGTACATTTTGAAAAAATATTTTGTTTGCCTGGATTGAACATCAGTGTAGGTATGAGAGTCTTGAGTTATACTATTTGCCCTTGGGCAGGATAATAATCTGGTGGGACAATCAAGTAAGAAAATTGCTATGGACAGAATTCAGTGATAAATGCTCTCCTTTGACATTCACAGAATGCCACGAGCATGTACAGGCAGCATCACAGTGGGATAGGTGCATCAGAGAAGGCGCTGCAGAAGTTTTAGTCTTAGTAGAAGACATAGAGATGCTGTGGTTATAGCTATATAACAGGGGAATGAAAACTCTGTTTCAGGCAGAAAGAATGTCACATTGTGTGAGCCACAAAGCTATGAAGCTCAAGTTTGGTCAAAGAGTTATGTGTTGCTTGACAGGGCTGAACTGAAGGGCTTACATACATAGGTTCACAGATTTGGCCATGGTGCGTGGAGAAGGCTGGAGGGTAGTCATGTCGCTGGCTGACCAGCAGCAGTGGAAGCTGTGGGAAAGCCTTCAGCATCACGCTGGAGCAAAGCAAAAATGGGCTGGGCAGAGGTGCAAGTAACTATGAGGTCAATGTGGCATTTGCTAAATGTGAGGAATTCTGGCCTGGAGAAATTCAACCTTGAAAAATTCCGTGGACAAAGTTCAGAAACAATGCCTGATCTGAAACAGACCTAAGGCAAGCTCATGCCAGGATGCCTGTGGGGTCTTGTATTACTTCTGTCATTCTTTGTGGAGAGTATGCACAGTGGCCCCTCTGTATCTGCAGGGTCTGCATCTGTGGATTCAACCAACTGTGATTGGAAATACTAAAAATTTCAGACCAAAAGACAAACAAATATCCTCTGTCTATGCTGAGCACACACACACACACACACACACACACACACACACACACACACATTTTAGTTGTTATCACCTAACTAATACAGTATAACAACTGCTAACTCTGTAGCATTTATAGCATATCAAGTATTGGAAGTAACCTAGGGATTTAAAGTATGGCTGGAGGATGTACATACTTCCTTTGCAAACACTCCACCCTTTTACCTAAGAGGTTTGAGCATCTCTAGACTCTGGTACCTGACAAGGCCCTGGGAGCAGCCACCTATGCTGAGGACAGCTGTGACTTGTCTGTAGAGATGAGCAAACCTCCGTTTTAAACTATTTTGTATCACGTTGAATGGTAAAACTGTTTCTTAATACCACTGCAATTTTCAACAATTTCAACTTTAAACAATTTCATTAGGGCTATGATAAAAAGGTGAGTTATATTTAGAGATGATATATACCTTGTGACTTTTATTTCATTTTGTGCCTTGGACATGTTAACTTATTCATTGTCTTTAATTGCAATTTGATATAGCTACAAGTAGATGGCAGGGTTGCTTCATTTTGTAGTGGAAGTCTAAGATTAAGCCTGAATCTAATTTTCCAGTTATCTGATGAGAAAGATTATCTATAGAATTTATGGATCAATGCAGCAATAGTTCCCAAGATTTTGCAAGACTAGGAATAATTATTTCCAAAACAGTGTCAGCAAGAGGAATATAATATTGACACAGTCTTCTGTGAAGTGCAAGGACTATGACATCACATTGTATGTGAACTTTGAGGAGAGCCAGACCCTGCAATTGAAGCAAAATTCTCTTTTAAACAGTCAAATTGTGCCTTTAATAAAGGGTTTGGTAAAGTATACAGTTGTCCTAAATCCAGATGTGCTGGCTGACCCTTGAAGCCACCTGGCCCTGTAGACTTTTCCTCTACTTCTGCTCTTTCTCCTTTCATGACTTTCAGGACTGGTTCTTGTGTAAGTGCCTGTGAAAATCGATCTGCCTCTGAGCAGTGTTTAAGGCATAGGTAAGGATTGTGATATGTTCTGCGATCCCTTTATGAAATCTACCATTTAAATGCAAACGATTGCGCTGTAACCTAAAGGGACCAGAGGCCTACGCTAGCTTAGCAATTCCTCTGGTTCACATACTGATTTTATCCATTTAGCCTCACTGCAGGAGTCAAATGTGTGTGATTCAGCTCTACCCAATCTGATCTTTATCGCCAGTGGAGGACCTAGTGGTATTTAAAGCATGATGTATCTATTACCACATCTGTCTAGTGCTAGGAAGAGGCAACAATAAATCGCATTGTTAATGAAGCAAAACACGGAAAAGCTGGGTGTTGGCTGTGGAATCAACCACTTTCTTAGGAATTTCTGTTATTATGGTAACAAAGAGAATGCAAAAGAATGAAATACGTTCTCCTAGGAAAAAAGAAGTAGTCTATGGCACCTGTGCATGTCTTATAAATTCAGTGTTAACTCCTGCTCACTCTCTGATAGTTAGTGATCAATATTTTAACCAATGTAAGGGCAAAGCATTTTGATTTGCATTTGCAACAAGTCTGTGGCTGGCCATGGGGAATTCCCTCTCACTTTCTGTATTTTTCGAATTGGCAGGATGTCAGAGTCTATGGCAAAGGAAACCCCACAAAAGTGGTAGCTGTAGACTGTGGGATAAAAAACAATGTCATCCGCCTTCTAGTAAAGGTAAGTATTTTGCCCCATAGCAAGGGCAGGGCTAATACTGGTTGCTAGTGTTCAGTTGATTTCCTGTGTTTCAGAGGAAACTAGTGAATTCTCTCAGCACCTCTCCTCTTGATGTGCTCAGCCTAGGAAGCTACACATTTATCCTTATTCAAATTAATGATGTTATATTTAAAAAAAACATCAAAGAACACCAAAACATGGGAGAAAACAGATGACTGTTTTTACCTCTTAGTAACTAACATATCTTTTTTTTTTTTTCTTACTTTCTTTTCTTTTTCTTTTGCACTATGGATTGAACTCAGGACTGGAGCTTGCCAGGCAGGGCTTATACCACTGAGCTGTCTCCCAAGCCCATGAGTGACATTTCCATATGTGCCACGTTTACTTTTATTAAAGTTTAATAAAATGACCAAAACTCAGTTGGCTTACAGTTCTTCCACTGACCTATATTTATTGTGTCTCACAAAATTGCAGGTTTTATATTCTGTAGGAGTAAAAAAAAATGGTGCTTTTATGTTAACTTTCAGACAACCAAATAAAATTAAACTTCAAGAAATTCTAAGCATAATTTAGCTATAAATACAATGTTTTCTTAAGTGTTATTTTGTTGAAAGTTTTCCTCACTTTTCTGATTTCAGTTTCTGTCTGTTTCAGTCTCTGTGTATTCAAGGCACCCCATTCCCAACTCTCATCTTTCTCTGACATACATAAGCTTTTATAGCATCAAGTTATTAGTGCTAGTGGCACAGATCAAGGGTAGAATATATATATATATATATATATATATATATATATATATATATAATTTTTTTTTGTGTATTTTAGGGAAGGGTCTACAGGATGTTCAGGGTCTCACGACTAGGTTGGACTCATAGTGATCCACCTGTTTACAGCCTCCTGCGAGCTGGGATTACAGGCATCTGCCACTACTCCCCGTCTCAACTGACCTCTCACAGTCCCTGGGGGCAGGGCCAGCACAGCAGGCCTGGATGTTGAATCCCCAGTACTTGTGCCTGCTTATAGGCACTTTAATCCACTGAGCTATTTGGCTGGCCCTAGGATATTTGTTAAATATGTGCAAGGCCTTGGTTTAGATGTTCAGCATCACAAAACACAAAATCAAGCACCAGATTAACCAGAATACAGAGGCATTGTTCAAACCACCTTCTTATTGTTGGAGAACATTAGTGTCTCTCACTGATGATTTCAAATTCTTGTCCATTTGGTTAACAAAATCTGCACTGATCTTTTTGCAGTAGCCAATTCTATGGATGGCCTACCCATGGCCCAGTCTCGTCTTACCATTTTAGTTCATGGTATCTATCTTCTAGTTGCACACTGCTTATATCTCTCTGCATGAGGGATAGCTTTGGTTGTTTGGAGCCTGCTAGATGTCAGGAGATGCATACAGATTTCCTTGGAGCAGCCCACAGCCAATGACCAGAGTCAATATAGAGTTCTTTTGTCCCGGGGTAGGAAATCACTAACTCCTTCAGTGGCTGGCCGAGTTCCCCAATCAACTTAATCTTTAGGAGTCCACAGCAGTGGTTGCTTGAAAATGTAGGCTTTATTGGGTTCTACATTGTGGGTGTCCCACGGTGTCACTTCTTTCTATCTTATTGGTACTTCTTAGGAAAACCTTCAAATAAAACGTTTCTCAAATGCTTGTCTCAGAAATGCCTCTAGAGAAACCCTCAAAAATACTTTCTTATATACTTTTGTAATATAAAGCTCCATTTTTCCCCTCAGAACATAAATAGCATAGATAATAAGAGAAAACCCTAGGAAAGAAAGTTCCTTGAAATTTAATCAGATAAAAAGTCAAAAGAGAATAAATGTGAGTGGTGAACTAACCAAAATTCTGTTGAAAATGAGTCCATCTTTGTTTACAGCTCTGTCCCATAGCTAGTGAGAGTACCCTGTGCTGAAACTTTTCATGAAGTACATGGAAGTGGTATACCTGTTTTTTCAGAATCAAAACTTCTGTAGCCTTTCCCCTTCACTTTTTATTGACTTGACTTCATTTTTTATAACATAAAACACAATTAGCCACTCCAAGAACTTTTGCTTAACATTTCTAACATAAAATGTGTATACTATTTTCCTTTGCAGTAGTAAAGGTTTAGTCAAGAGACTCTCCAGAAAGTCACATTTTGGCTAAAGAAAATGTTGCAAATCATCTTTTGTGTTTTTTTTCCAGCGAGGAGCTGAAGTACATTTAGTTCCCTGGAACTACGACTTCACGCAGATGGAGTACGATGGACTTCTGATTGCTGGAGGCCCTGGGAACCCAAGTCTCGCGCAGCCATTAATTCAGAATGTGAAAAAGGTACAGTATGCCTGGGGAATCTCTCTCTCTCTCTCTCTCTCTTGCTCTCCCTCTCCATCTCTATGTCCATCTGTCTGCCTGTCTGCCTCTCTCTCTCTCTTTCTCTGTCTCTCTCTGTGTGTGTAGGGAGGAGAGGGCCATGTTTGACTAATTGATTTTGTTAGCATTTGTATCTGTGACCTTTGAGACAATTTCAGCATAGGTACTCTTTGGGGAACCCAGCTTGGGGAGAATTTCAGAGGAAGCAGAATTTTGCTTTAGGATCCTGTCTTTCAGTTAAAAGGGCTGGATCCCAATACTCACACATGCCTTTCCTTGTAATTACAAAATAAAGACTCAGGGTCCTCACCTCGTCCTGAGGACCTACAGGACCTTCATGTTTCCAAAGAAGAAACCCATTAACTTTAGTTGAGCCTGAATGTCAAGTACACTTAATTGAATATTAATGTGATGAATTCCTCAATCGTGTTTCCCAGATTCTTTTAACTCAGTTGTTATTTCTTTTTGTCTTATTAGTTAAGAAAGCAAGAAAAAAGCATCCTTTTTATTCTTTCAATGAGAAGTTAAATGTTTTGGAACTGTTTGCTAGGATAATAGGCATCTTCTCTGATTTAGGTCTTGGAGAGTGATCGCAAAGAGCCATTGTTTGGAATTAGTACGGGAAATCTAATAACAGGTTTAGCTGCTGGTGCCAAATCCTACAAGATGCCCATGCCCAACAGGTAAGGCAGTTATCCATGGTTTTGGTCAAACTAGCTCTCAAATACAAACACCAAACACAAAAGACTTAGAAAATTTCTGTGCCATTTTTTCAGGATACGTGGACAACTGACCTGTTCCATAGTTCCCACTTGTCTTACTACCTGATACCACTTTTGTTACATTTCTGAAGGGCAGCCTTCTCTAACGATAACTTTGCTGTAGTTTAAGGTTATTTTCCTTTCCCTAGCATAAATTGGGGTTATAATACTCAATCAAACAGTATAGCAAAGGAAATGGTTCTGATTTGAAGCTTGACTCAGAGAATCAGTAACACTTCAAGAAGCTAGTTCACGTAAAAATTGAGAAACATGCAGATCTGCTTTGTTTCACTGCTTTGCCTCAGACGATGTTAATTTCTTGAATGCCAGGTGCTCCTCACAGTCCACCCTCCTCACATAAATCATAATTCAAAATAATTCAGGTCTGCATAGTCATCTGTTTATTTTCTCCAAAGAAGTCTCCTCTGGCTTTAAAAATATTTAAAATGAGACACTTCTATTTGTCTGTTTCTGTTATGCCAGTGAGAAACTCTTTTAGTTGTGAGTGCTTTTCTAAAACCGATTATAGGAATTTAATAGACCTGATATTTAACACACGACAAAGCTTCCTGAATTGATTTTTGTTGCTGAAATTATTGGGATTAACAATCTGTGACTTTTCTCACAAAGGGATTTTTGCTAAGCAATTGAAACTTTTGAATTTTAAGAGGCTTTTCCTGTTCACTACTTTGTAACTAATGCATGTGTACTCTTTCCTCTTTTCTCTATTTTTCCTCTTCTCTGCAGAGGGCAGAATCAGCCTGTTTTAAATATCACGAACAGACAGGCTTTCATTACCGCTCAGAATCACGGCTATGCTCTGGACAGCACCCTCCCTGCTGGCTGGAAGCCTCTTTTTGTGAATGTCAACGATCAGACAAATGAGGTGCGAGCCATCTTTACATCTGTTCAGGTGGCAGTGAAAGACTCAAGGCTTTTAATACTCCCTGAGACACACTTGGTTTCCTGTTTGTGTAGAAGTTTTGGGTGTGTGGGTATGGGAGAACTTTATATGCTATTTTCCACAGTCCTCCACTCTTCAAAAAATAATTTCTCTTATTTTTTGCTCAATTGAAGCACCATGATTCACTGTTTGCATCCTTAGCCAGCTGTTACCTTACACAGTCACTGTTAAAGGCTGTTAGTGCAGATCTGTTTAGGTCCATTTCTGGGGTGCTTCGCAGGAACAGCTCTTGAGAACACATGTGGAGAAATAATTTAGAAGATGGAAATAACAGAGTTGAGGTTTATCTTGAACAGAGCCCACAGGGGCCCCAAACGCTATGGAGCGTTTTTGTTGTTGATGTTGTCATAATGATCCACATTCATTTTAGTCTTCATTGGTTCACTTCCCAAGACTCTTAGCTAAAATTTCTTACCTGAAATTCTGATATGTTAGGTCTTAGAATCTCCAATCATATTCCTTTTTTTTTTTTTTTTTTTTTTTTTTTGGCACTTGGGATCAAACTCAGGAGCTTGCACTTGCCAGGCAGGCAATTTTGCCACTGAGTTATCTCTCCAGCCCCTCATATGTCTTAATACTATTGTTGATGTTCAGAACACTATTAATATTTTAACTGTTTTTTTTTTTTCAAAATGAACTTCACTGTTAATGTACTAACGCATGGCCGCCACTGACATTTGTCGTGACAGGAGGCATTTCTTTCTATTTCTTACCCCTGCAGGGGATTATGCATGAGAGCAAGCCCTTCTTCGCTGTGCAGTTCCACCCAGAAGTCAGCCCAGGGCCCACAGACACTGAGGTACGTCAGAAAGACGAGGCCCTCAAAAATGTATTTCTGTGAAAACTCGAGCAATGAAAATAATCTTGGCAGCTAATCTAGCTGCAGAAGATGCCCAGGGAAGGTGCTTTGGTAACCCATATTCTGTATGGAAATTTCCTCACGAACATCACGGAGTAAATTGCAATCTTTTTTTAAAAGAGGGAAACCCTTAAGAAATCTGAAGAAATGCTATGATGCTATTTTTATTGAAACCCATTATGATTCTAATATGTTTAGTCTTGAAATTTACAATGGTTGTGCTATGCAAATGAATTCCCTCTTGCTCTCTCCTTCTCATAACCGAAATGAAATTTTAATCCCCCATCTGTGATTTCAAAAAAATCCCTATGGCAACTGCTTATGTAGGCACTAAGGGGAAATAAACAGTGGGAGAAAGAGGAGGAGCAGGGCAGGGGAGGGTGAGGGCTGCCAGCCACTCATGCCCTATAGATGGCTTAGGGAAAGAACCGAAAGGAACACTTCCAAGAGTTTTGTTCCTAATATAAATATTTTAGAGTTAAATTCATGCTTCTGGTTTAATGTCAAAGTATATTTTTTCCAAAATAAAAGCTCACAGGGTCACCTGGAAAAATGTTGGATGTGTGTTGTGTCTTTCCCAGGGGCTCCACTAGTAGTGTTGAGAGTTCCTCATTGCTGAGAGAAGATGCCTGACGACCAGAGGGAAGGGAGGAAAGGGTTATTTGGCTCATAGTTTGTAGAGGTTTCGGTCCATCATTGGCAGGGTGGCTTTACCCAGGAGAACTGTTCAGGAAGGACAGAATGCAGTTAAGTGACAAGGGGACTTAAGAGCACCAGCCTACCCCTTTCATACTCCCTCTAGGCTGCTGGGGATTAGGGTGGTGCCAAACCAATCAGTGGGATGACTTGGTCATCGTGCACCCTTAATCCCAGCATCATACACTCTAGATCTGGACACCTCTGAGAGAGCCTCATCTACATCTTTGTGAGGCTTTTGGGGGACATCTGGGTACAAGCCACAGCAACAATAGATACCCGCAGAAAAGACCTCTGCTAAGGTGAAGAGAAAAACAAGAATTATCCCTCCATAAAACCTGCTCTTTTAAGTCTAAATTACCTTTTTATTTTATTTTTGTGGTACTGACGATTGAACTCAGGATCCTGTGCTTGTCAGGCAGGCGCTTATTCTGCCGTGCTATGTCTGCAGCCCTTAAATTACCTTTTTAGATAATTATATTTAGTTTTTATTTTGCAATTACTGAGAAACATTAGTTCTTAATAGCCAAATAGCCAATACTATATATTGTCTATTTATGATGAAACACCAAAAAAAATTTAGTTTTATTTCACCTAACACATGCTAAGTATTTTTTCAATTTAAAATTTAAATCTTTAGCCATATTAGCACTTCAGATTAGGCTATGTAATCTAATGTGCTATGACTTAATCCTTTATTATGTCCTGCCAAATAATTGCAAAATGAATACCTCTATTGAAATTTATCATGTCTACTGAAACAAAAAGTCCTCATTGGTAAAGTTCAAGATTAATCTTTAGAGATTACTTCTTTAGAGCGTGCAGAAAATTTAAAACACAGAATTTCTAATTTTAGGTTGCAGAGTTACACAGTTCCATTCTCTGTCTAACTGTAATTTGATTTAGAAGAAAATGATGCACAGTTACCGCACAGAAAACTTGATATTCACAGAAGGCATATGAAATCTTTATTTTCTGCTGAAATTATCCTCCTTATAGGGCTTGAAGGGAACAGTTACAAGTGTTTACTTGATCTGCCTTTTATGATAATGGGTACTTAGTTGCTGACAGAAACTCAAATCAAAAGATTTAAACTAAAACCCAAAACAGATTCCCACAATATTGCGCTGGAAAACTTTTACTCAGAAACATAATGTCCTGGTAGCATATACTAGAAAATATATGGCTGTTACTTACCTGACGTTCCAATTTTACTAGTAGTCTCTGTACTACTGAGTCCATGTTACTGCAAACATCTAACTGGTTGGTCACACTTCTTTTCTAGTATCTCTTTGATTCCTTCTTTTCACTGATAAAGAAAGGAAAAGGCAGCACAATTACATCTGTTCTTCCGAAGCCAGCGCTGGTTGCATCTAGAGTTGAGGTCGGTATATGTGAGTTTAGTTTTAGCATATGCTTTTGAATTGTCTTTATCATGTGCTGAGTTTTGAATGAATGATGTGAAGCACAGGAATGTTTATGAAAGAAGACTGAAAACATTGTATTTACTTATCATTGCATAACTAGTTACTGTATTTGGTTTATTCCTGAAAATATTGTTTGAAGTTCTTATTGTTTTCATTTAAAACCATATGTTTTAAAATTGATGCCTAGAATATTTGAAATAACATAATTTAATAAAGACTAATGTCTAATTAATTAATTAATTTTGTATTTAGGACAGGGTCTACAGGATCTCACCATACAGACAGGAGTCATAGTGATAATCCTGTTTTCAGCCTCCCACGTGCTGGGATTGCAGGCACAAGCCACCATGTCCATTCTCAATCCCCGTCTCAGAGCACCTAGGGGGCGGGGCTGGCATGGTATGCCCCGGATCCAGCTGCATTCACTTAAGCAGGCAATTTGGTTCACTGAGCTATCTGGCTGACCTATAATAATGTTTAATTTATAATTTGATGTATTTTACACTACTAAAAAGTCCATAGTCCTATGTAACCTGAGATGCAGTTCAGGCTATTAAATCATTACTGTTGGTAGAATCATTTGTGTTTCAACTAGAAGCAATATTATTCAGTAACATAACTGAATACTATAATTTACCTCTAAAAGGTAAATGCATGTAGACTAATATAGCATAACATTTTAATGTTTATTTGGCTGTGTATCTGTTAATGTGCAAAGATTTCTACCCAATTTCTTCATAGAATTCGTACATATCAATATCATTGTTACATTAAAGAAGGACGTATGTGTATTTTCAACACTATGTACATATATACATAGTATACATTCGTATATGTTTGTGTAGATAATCCTTGATACTTCTGTACATTTAAATTAATGTAAAAGATCTTTCAGATTTCTTTTACTTGTATTAAAAGCAAGTTGACGCACTTCAGAAAGTGCAGTGAAATTAGAGATGTTTAAATTGTTAAATTTTTCCCCCACATAATGCATACTTTTAAAAACATCCTATTTAAAATTACTGCACAAACTCAGGCAATTTAACTTAGTTTCTACACTCTTGAAAACACCTTTGTCCTACCATTTAATAATAAAGTCATTGTCTTTTTTTGTGTTGTTTGTAGGTTTCCAAAGTCCTCATCCTGGGATCAGGAGGGCTGTCCATTGGGCAGGCAGGTGAATTTGATTACTCGGGATCTCAAGCTGTCAAAGCCATGAAGGTGAGAGAACAGGAACCGCACTAGAATTAATATATGCTCCTTAATGAGTCTCCTTAATTAGTGTTTTATAATTTAGATTTATGGCAGTACCTCTTTTCAAAGTCACTAGCTATCCTTACAAATCTCTATGAAGAGAAGCTGATCACACATACAAGTTGCCATTTTCTCGAACATGTATATCTGCCAATGAAGGAGGTTAGGTTGGACTCCAAAATTGTTTAAATGATTGACTACTTTATACTGAAGAAAAATAAGGCTATGTTTATTGATAGTGCTCATTCCTGGTGAGATGATACGCTTCCCAAATACATTATCTTTCATGTGAAAGAGGGAATCTGAGCATTTTGGTAGCTCTGAGTCATTGCCACACTCTGAAGGTTTGCCATGCATCTGTACAGTGGAAAGAGGCAGCTCTGTTTGAGAGACCAAGGCAATGGTAGGTTTTGTTTGCACACTAAGAGTTATTATCTTTTGCTGGGGGACCCAATTCATTATTAGTGATTTAGAAAACTTGATATGCTGGCTGGATTTTCAAGTGAAAAAAGGAAATTTAAAGTGAAGGATGTAGTCTCTGGTTTTTATCTGTCTTGAGATCTCAACCCTGTAATAAAAAACCTTTAGAGGAATTCTGTCACATGTTGAAGGGTTTTCTGTTGAAGAGCTAAGTTGGCCTCTCTGGAGCTCTTACTGTTTTAATATTCTGCATCTTGGTGCTGATCAAATCATCCAGAGACAATGTGAGTGTCCTGTGACTTTACCTCAGGCTTTGCCCTTAAAGGCTTTCAGTAGAGACCTGGCAGGTTCAAGGCAGCATGGTGGTATCAGCAGGAGAGTGGAGCTGACTGAAATCCTCTCTCTCTATCCCTTCCTCCATCCTGCCCGCCCTCTTTTCTCTCTGTCTCTCTCTCACTCAGTGTCTTGGTCTCTCTCTCTCTCTCTCTCTCTCTCTCTCTCTCTCTGTCTCTCTGTCTCTCTGTCTCTCTCTGTCTCTGTCTCTGTCTCTCTCTCTGTCTGTCTCTCAAAGAAGTATTGTGTAGTCAAAGATTTTCCCCAGTAGATGTCTACAAAAAGAAAGCAGAGCAGAGCCCCTGCTTCCTCACGGTTCCTCCTGTTTGTCTTCCCCTCCCATGCGCTTCTCCACTTGCTTGTGGCTGTTCACGCACATGTACTTTTCCAGACATATTCCCCAAGTGATGCCTTTCTTGTCTGGTGACTGAATTTCTTATTAGATAGAAATTAGAGGATGTCCAATAGTTTAGGTTGGTTAAGACCCAATCTAGGTGTGTTCAGGATTTAAAGTACCTTGAAATGAATAGCATTTTTATGCTATTTGGAATTCTACTAATATTTAACATTTTTAGTTTGTATTTGTATGGTGTATAACCATCTTTACTTGAGGAACATGAGTTATTAGATATTGTATTATGATTCATTATGAGCCTAATAAAGATTAATTTATAAACTAAAAGCATTGCTAAAATTATGTGGTGCTTATATTAGAATCAAAATTAGGAAAAATAGAAAAATGATGTAAAATTAATTAAATGGCATGAACTGCTAAAGTTTTAAATGAATACATACTTACTGGGCATGGTTGTTCAGGCCTGTGATCCTAGGAGGCTGCAGGAACCAAGTTCAAGCCCAGCTTGATGGATTTAGCTACTTTATGAGACATAATCTCAATATTAAAAATAAAAATATATCTAGGGATGTAGCTCCACGTGAAGGCTTTGGGTTCAATCCCTGCTACTGGAAAAATAATGGAGATGCCTGGAACCTTTATGTGTAATTGATAAAAAGTCATATTTGTTGTGTAGCACATTCAGAAAAACATATAGATACATTCATTTAATTCTATTTTTTGGTACTGGAGATTGAATTCTGGACCTTACACTTGCCAGGCAGGAGTTTCAGTCACTGAGCTATCTTCCCAGATCCAATATATTTAAATTGCTTGGTACTTTACTTTAGTAGTGAGACTTGCTACAAATTCTGCTGCTGATGTTGCTCCAATTATGATTCAATTATTTAAATTCCAATAAATTTTCAAAATGGACATGTTTTTCTGTATCATTTCAGCATTTTGTTGGTAATAACAATATTTCCATCCTAAACCATTTTTTAAAAATCCTGAGAGATGGCTCACTTTAAGGATAAAGCACAAAGCTTGAAAAATTGCAATTGGTTTACAGTCCTAATATTGCCATTTATCAGCTATTTGACCTTTATGAAACTCTTGAACCTTCTGATTTTCAATTTCTTCATCTAAAAGGTGAAACTTTCATAGTTAACATAGAAAACAACTAAGTTAATAAAAAGCTTATTATGTGCATCGAGGGATTACTTTGAATACAAAATAGCTTACAACGTATTTAATTTTTATTAAGCTACTTCTCCATGGATATAGAAAGGATGATTTCTATACTTCAATTTAAATATTTTATTGACTTTTGAGAAAAATTTCTTTTTTATTTTATTGAGAAACAAATAGCAATAAGACAGCTTCAAAGCTGATTAATAGGACAGTTTCAATAATTAATACCTTGTACCTTGCTATCTTCTTAGTGGTTATCCATATTACAAAGATACAGACAGGATATCATGTCCAAACACTATTAGTACAAATCTTTCTTCTCATTGATCTAAGTGAAAGTAGGTGTATATCTATCCTAACAATACTATATATACAGATACAGAATGAACCTTCCTTTGCATACCCTTTTTTTGTTTAGTCTTGTCAGATATGGGTATTCCATTGGCATCTACATACTATAGGTGTGTGAATTCAGCAAAGTAATCTAACACAGTACAACAGTTCACAATAGTAGTAGGCTGTCCGCAGAAGTTGTTGACTTGAGTTTTTCACAGCTTAGCATATTAATATGGCTTTGCTTTATATACCTCGTTTTTACACTTTCCTGCTAAATGGTTAAGAGCAAGATAAAGCAAGACTTATGTAACATGTATGTACCTTTTTGTATCAGACAAGGTCAGTCAAGCCCCCTCAGGATTTATTCTGTAACCCCGTACCACAGTTTGCAGATCTTTTGTCAGTGACAGCCATGTGGATGAGTCACAGCCATTGCTTAACCAATTTGCTCTCTGTGAAAGCCTGAGAGAATGTTTTCTCATCACGTGCCTCTCCATAGGCACACTCTACATCACCAGTCATGTTGCTCTTTGGCCCCATAATCTCCTTGATCAGAAAATTTGGGATACAACTGAGTTATATGATGTTACAATACATATCCTGAGTCTTCACTGACCTTGAAAGGCTAGGGTCAAAATGTTGTCCTTGCAGCCTTTCTATTTCTCTAATTTTTGATCTGCAAACTTATGTTGTTAATCCTCGAGAAGAATAGTTTATTGTTACCCTACAACTTATAAAGTTGGGTATAACTTCACTATTTGTCTGAATATCAAACATCATAGGCATAACATGGAACCAGTATTTGCCATCAATTATTGGTACATTAAACTTTAAGTCCCTACAGAATATGGAGATAAAAATTTAAAAAAATGAAAAATATTTAAAGAATATGAATAAACAATTACATATTTTTACACAGAAGTTTAGAAATCTAACCATATATAGCATTGTAGCAAGACAGTCCTGGGACATTTTTTTTCTTCTCTTTTTTTTGTTTCATTTATTACTCACTTAAAAAATAGCAAACAAACTTTTAGTTGAGAGACAGTATGGTAATGATTACCATACTGTCATGACAAGAAGTATGTATTTAGAAGACCAGAATGACAGACAATCCAAGGGTGACCCTTCTATTACCCATTGCTATCTTCAGTGCAGTTGCTTGGTTTACAGGTATCAGCATGTATAGTTAGCATGAGGAATGATTGAAAAAGATGTGGTATTTTTATGCAATGGAGTACAAAGAATGATAAATTCAAAACATTTATATTTAAGTGGATACCACTTGAAGATATACTCATAAGTGAAATAAACCAGACTCACATGTGTAAATATCATATAGTCTCCCTAGTATAAGAACTCAAAAGAAGAAATACAAATAGAAAGGTATAACACAATTAAAAGGAAAGTGAGAACTTGAGGATTGGACAATGAGGAGAGGGCAAGGAGAAAAGCTGGGAAACATGACAGGAGCAAAGCCATACATTTTTACACACAAGATGGGAAGGCAATGATCCTGAGAAATATCAGCAGGTTTTTGAAACTAGCAGTTAATTGGAAGGATTCTAACCCTGAGAAACATTTAAAAGTGAGTTGCTAATTTGTGAAATAACAGGAACCACCTGACCATATTTCCTAAGAATTATTTTACTATAAGTCACTCTTATCCTGGTTTATAAAGTGATTATTCTTAGTGGACTAAGTGAAGAATTCTTTTTAAGGTCTCTCTATATGTAGAAATGACATACGGCCATGAATGCCATACTACATATACAGGGCACATGAACATACATGCATACCTGAAAGTTTCAAATGTAAGCCCTAATATATATTTTAGTTATTTTACAATGTTGTTTCTTCTTGTATAACATGCAGAAACTGTTGCATAGTGTTCCTTGTTGAGATAATACAAAAGGCACAAATATTTAGAGAAAAAGGGGCTAGCAAAAGGCTCAGAGTTCTTCTAGAAAGAAGGGAACACATTTCCTACATCTGAAATGTGTACTTCATGTTGTTCTCTGACAAATAATAGAAGGGCTGACAGCTTTCGATGTTGTCTCTGGTTCCATTTTACGTTTATTCATTCTAAAACATTTGGAATATTTTATTCTTTTAAGGTGAACTAATTGAACATCTAGACAAACTCCGTAGACACAGTATCTGGCTCTGCTTGATGCCTTTAGTGACAGGGACTGCACACCAATCTTGGTGGGGCACCCCTTGTTCATTGGCTAGTTCTTCGAAGAAATTTGTTCTTTTCTTTGAGAAAATACTTGTCTTTGTTTTATTTCCATTTTTTTGTTTTCTTACTAATTTTTGAAGCCCACCCATGGAATAACCCAAAAGTCTGATAACTTGGTGAGCCTTCATTTGATTGCAGCCACTCCCTGGCTTAGACCCTGTATTCACATGCTTGATCACATGGTTTATTTCAGGAAGAAAATGTCAAAACTGTCCTGATGAACCCAAATATTGCTTCGGTTCAGACCAACGAGGTGGGCTTGAAGCAGGCAGACAGCGTCTACTTTCTTCCCATCACACCTCAGTTTGTGACTGAGGTCATCAAAGCAGAGCGGCCTGATGGCTTGATTTTAGGCATGGGCGGCCAGACAGCTCTCAACTGCGGTGAGTTCTTTGAAGGCCGGTTGCAGAATTTTGACCCTTAAGCTTTCGTGTCTCAGATTTTGCATGAATTCTTATAATTGTGCTCTAGTCTACCAATATGTGAAGAAGCAATTAGCAAACCCTAAAATCCTCATCTGATGACGAGTTTATTTCACAAATACCTGAGAGACAAGATTTCTTTCATTGTATTGCCAGAGAAGCCAAACTGATTTCCTGGCATTCTCTCTTCTGTCATAAGATATTGCTTTCCTCTTTTATCGATGAATGTCTGAGAGCTGCTATAAGTTAAAAATGAAAATTCACATTATATCATTAAAGTGAAAATTAACATTGGTTTTGTATCGACCCTGCAGCATACATTTTTGTGACTTTCACATGTATTTTTGTGATAATGTCCATTGGTCTTCACCATTTCTTCAGTGATTTCATGCACTCATTGCTCTATTCTCTGCAATGCTGCAGATATTTTCTGCTAAATCATGAGTGACAATCTATTTAGGTGACTAGGGTAAGCAACTGGGAAAATAATTTGTGTGGTAAATATAAAAGACACCCAAAGTTATATGGCAATGCTGTAGAAATATAAATAATTTTGGTGTTTTTGTTAATTCAAATAGATACCAATGTTTCTAAAATAATTTAAACCATAGAATCTTATTGTGAAAAAAGCCTTTAAAGTAAGGGGAATATGCTGAAGCGTTAAGGTGCAGTATATGGCTCTGATTTATGTTAGGGAGGATAATGAAATTGAAGTACAGATAGCATTGGGAACACAAGAAATACATTTTGTGATATAATTTTCAGAATTTCTGTTTCAATCTTTTTTTCCAAGTGGAATTCTATTCTGGACTTTGGTGGCTTCTTGAATTTTATTTTAAGATTAAAAAACATTATGTTCAGGTATCTATTAAAGGCAGACTTTTCTGTTGTAGGAACTAATTCTATTGGTTCTTCTGCAGGAGTGGAACTGTTCAAGAGAGGTGTGCTCAAGGAATATGGTGTGAAAGTGCTGGGCACATCAGTTGAATCCATTATGGCTACAGAAGACAGACAGCTGTTTTCAGACAAACTAAACGAGATCAATGAGAAGATTGCTCCGAGTTTTGCAGTGGAATCAGTAAGGAATCCTCATTCTGGGGGAACAGGGGTGCTATTCATCTTGTACTGGAGGGAGAATGCTTTGTTATACTTAGTAATAATAGTTTAAATTTTTAAACTTGTGTGCAATTTGTTCCAGAAATATGTTAATACACCTAGGATACTACGTGATAATGATAGCATACAATGTTTATGTCAGGAATAGGTAGTGATACTTTATTTTATGAAAACTAAATCCTAAGACCAGAAATGAGCCAGTTTATCATAGGTTGCAGTGTCAGTAAACCTCAGATTTGTTGAATTGAACCCAAGAACCACACTAATTTGCAATACTAAGTTAATTTTTGTTATTTTCCTGGACTCAGTCATATATGTTGTGTATGTGAATGCTCTGCTAATAAGATTGGATTTAAAACATTGTTTTGAATGGAATAGGTGTTTTTGACTCATCAGAAATTTAAAAACTAGTTTGCAAGACTGGCAACTTAGCTCAGTGGACTAAGTGCCTGCTTAGTCAAGGGCAGGGGTTGGGGTTCGATCCCTGGCACCACATGCTGTGCCGGCCTCATCCCAGCTCGCACTGAGCCAGTGACTGAGTCTGGACATGGTGGCATATGCCTGTAATCCCAGTGCTGGTGAGGCTAAAATCAGGAGGATCACTTCAAGTTCCAGCTGCATAGTGAGACCTTGCACAGAACAAATTAACAATCCACTAGTTTGCTTTCCTATTACAGATTTCCCATTGTATAGTCTGCCTGTCGATGGCTGGCTCATGCCACTAGGAAAGACTCAAATAGTTGTATACCTCTTTTGCCCCTGACTTTAATTTCAATATCAGGCATAAACCTGGTGAAGTGCAGATGTTCATGGAAGTATTAATGCAATTTCCCAATTGTAGAAATAGGCAAATCCTTAGGAGTCAGACAGATCCTATTGGGATGACTACAGTTGAGTAATTTATGTTTCATAGAAGAATGCAACCAAGTATCTTTCATGTCACACAGCTGTCAATCAAGAGTAATCCCAGAGTAGGCCTGTTGAGCATTTTGGGAAGCTCTTGCCATATACTTACTCTTCTGTTGCCAGATATAATTATGTGCTGGCTTCCCCAGGATGAGACACAGGCATATGGGAAAGATGTAATTACATTCCCATTGGTAGTGTAATAATATTCCATGGCAGAAAAATATAGCCACCATATGTTGTATTCTATAAGTTAAAAAAAATTCTAAGCTTCTCAGACCGTCCTCAGATTCAACTCAAAAAACGAAAATCTTTTTTCTATGTGGTATTCCTAATGGCTTATTATAGTATTACTAAGGTAGCTCCACTAGTAGAAAACTTTGTTTCATTTAAAAATAGACTTCTACAATGAAACTAAATTTCATTAATTTGATATGTATTCCATTTTCATATGAATGATAATTACTTTTGCTTCTGTGGTTTCATTTTGTAGGGATCAACATAACATTTACCAGATAAAGTAAATAGCTACATATTGAAATTCTAGTATTTTAGTTAATATCTGTATATTAACACTCAATTTGTAGAAGAAAGAATAATAGAACATCTTCATGCCTCCTTCAAATAGTTATTTACCTAAATTTTCAGACTTTTTGTGTGTGTGTGTGTGTGTGTAAAATATATTTCCGAATCCTTTTCTTCCTACTGTGGTTAGCGTTTGAAATTTCGCACCTTGGTTCTTGCGCGCAGATCGAGGCAGCCCTGAAGGCTGCGGACACCATCGGGTACCCTGTGATGATCCGCTCTGCATATGCCCTGGGTGGGCTGGGCTCAGGCATCTGTCCCAATAAGGAGACCTTAGTGGACCTCAGCACGAAGGTAGGTGCTTGTATAGATAACATTTGCCAACCAAACGGCTGAGCTGACATATTCATTCAATCAGCGAGAGTTACGTGGATGAAAAATGACCCTTTCTCTAGTTACTAAATCACTATCTTGTCCTTTGAAAGCACTGTTAAAGAGACAACTTTGGGGAAGGAAGTTTAGTAGTTATTTCTGCTGGGACAGTGCTAGCCGGCATAGGTCTGAGGCAACCAATGATCACGTGACCTTGAGGTCTACCATTATTTTACAGTCTAATAGCTACAGTGATAACAACTTAATGCATATGCCTATTACATTCATAAAATACTTGTAATACTGTAATACAACTTAGTAGTTAAAAAACAAGACATAATGATTCAATTTTTCCTTTTTTTTGGAAATAATGTGACAATTCAGTAACAGGAACAAAGCACCAGGCATAGTCTGACTACTCACAATTCAGATGTGTAAGCTATACACAGTATCAGCCTCTCAGTTTAGTAAATGATTGACCTTCATTGGTTACTGAAGAAATGAAAACTAAGCTTTAATGTACTACTCAATAATTCTTCAGTGTTAAAGAAGATATCTAGAGAAAATTCAGATCAGCTCTGAAAATAGAGAACAATACAGCCAACACTGTTCTGGAGGCTTTTGGCTCTGTTCTTTCTCCACAGAACTGTGACCGGCCATACTGGGAACTCAGTAATTCCTTTGAATGAATGAATATATGTGTAGCCCAAATGGCTGTGCAGCTTATAGGCAGCACAAAGAGGGAATCCGGCAGAAAGCTCAGCAAATAGCTCAAGTACAGCCTGTGGCTGTATCATTACTGAACTTTTAGGCCAGAATGAAAGGGGAATTTGGAATTGTTGGTGTTGCAGTCTGAAACATGTAAATACAATTAAAGATATCCACATGGCTATGACAGACGTGTGTCAGTGACTTGGATTTAGATTTCCTAAAGTCCCTAAAATTACTATAAAAGAGGAAATACATTTAATATAAGTGTTTATGGTTTCTACTTTGGAATTCTCAATCATATATTTAAAGCAATTTATTTTCTCTAGCAAGTTAGATGCTTTAAATATTTTTAATATTAGTAATCTTGTTACTATTAACAGTGACATTAATTTAGGAATAATTTTTCACTATACAGAGAACAATTTTGAATTTCCAAATTTTTATGTAAAATGAAGGCAATTTTGAAGTGGGAACATTTTTCAATAATTAATTTTCTGCTAAAATAACCAATAAGCTATTTAATGGTTTTCCTTGTTAAAAACTTAGCTTTTCCCTTAACATTAATTAATCATATCATTACAAATTAAGCTATTCCTAGTTCTTTTTTGGATGTATTTAGTACCAGTAGAGATTATAGTACCACAATAATCCCTCTAGGTACTAAAGTTAATTCTACATAGAAAATGTCACATGTGAAATTAAAAAAAGATGAGAAATATAGGTGGAAATATCTAAATTTTCTTTGTGCCCAAATATTCATCTGTTAGAATACAAAAAGCTTTCTGAATTCATACTCGTTTCCTAGATTTATTCTATTTGCAGGCAACTGAAATGATAGATCAATGGTAAATGAATCATTATTACATTGTTAATAGTGGTGACACAGTAACCAAGCTATTTTTAGAACATCCTCATGGGCAGCTGTGGGGACACATGTGTCACACTTGCAGTTGAAAGTCCTGGGTCCTGTAGTGATGAGAAGGTTAAGAAAGAGTGCTGGGATATGTCATAGAAAATGTAAAAACAACACGTCTTTCTTCCATTGTACAGCCTGCTAATAGAAAAAATGCAAGCCACCTTCGTTTTCATTGTGTTCCCAACTGAAATATATTATGAGAGAAATGGAATTTTGTCTTGAATTATCACTCACTGTACGTCTTAAGATCAGGGATTGCTTCTTTTGTACATTAGGTTCAGTATTCTACCAACCGTGGGTATGTGGTAAATATGAAATGATAATTGCACTAATTCATATCTGTCTAATCAGGCATGCATGCATGCATGATATATGACACAGAGTATTTAAGCACTTAGGCAGTGATTAACCATAATAATAGCTGCATGTGATTCTTCTAATTTCTGAGTTTCATGTGCCATCTTGGCTAACTGTTCACAGCCATCATCATCTCCTTTCTCTTCCTCATCAGCATCTATGAACTTGTATTGTGTGTGTCACGGTACAAAGCATCCTCAGCTATTTTAGAGGAAGCCAGAGTCTTTAGACTTATTTTTACACATTTATTTGGACTTATCATATTTTCTGGTTTCACAGAAGCCTAGCTGCTGAAATAATTTCATTTCCCTCTGCCTGATTGCTCAATTATTTTCTCTTTTTCCTAAATTAGTTTGATTTAATGTCATATCAGCACTTTGCATGCCAAGCCTCAATAATGTAAATCAAGCGTATTCACTGCAGGGTGCTATTCCTGATCTCACTGATTTTTCTGGTACACAGTGGCTTCTGAGGTTCAGGGAAGGGTGGGGACTGACTTTGAGACTTCAGTGGTGACCAGGACTTAGGCCAATGTCTTTTGTTAAATGTCCTTGTTTAAGCCAATGCCATCTGTTTTACCTTTTGTCATCAATTTCTAGGCCTTTGCCATGACCAACCAAATTTTGGTGGAGAAATCAGTGACAGGCTGGAAAGAAATAGAATATGAAGTGGTCCGAGATGCTGATGATAACTGTGTCACTGTCTGCAACATGGAAAATGTTGATGCCATGGGTGTGCACACAGGTAGGCAAACAGCCTTCAGAAATACAGCAACGCATTCAGCTCCTGTCTCTGATGACCAGGAAATCTCTGCGAACTTTTTTACTCTTCCTGACAGGCTCATGATAATATTTCCCATATATATATAATGCTTTATAGTATTGGAAATAATTTCATATTTAATTTGATCTTCCCCAAAATCCTATGAAGTCATGCAGATGATATTAGATGATATTATTTTGTTTTCTTTGGGGATCAAATCAAACATAAGTAATGGGCTGTAGGTGAAGTCCCTAAGACTAGCATTTAAAAGCAAAAAGAGAGGATGAGAAGGCCTAAAACAGACTGAGGTATGAGTTACTAAGTGATTGAGAAAATATTCTCAGATAATAATAAAAAATATGGGTTTTTCAGTAAGGTAAATTGGTTAGGTAAGAGAGCAAAGATCACTTGTATTTTAGAAATGCTAAATTCGAAATGTGGATGAAATTCCCAAGAAAAGAATTGAGAATGCAGAAATGCAATTTAGGAAAAGATAGAAATAAAAGGTTAGTACATGAGCCTTTGAACTTCTGTGGCTTGAAGATAATAACGGAAATTGGAGAAGAGATAAAGTATTCTAGGGTATAGATGTAGAGAAATGAATGAATAAGGTTGAACTCTGAGCTATGGAAACATTTACCTTTACAAGGGCTGGCCAAATAGCTCTGTGAATTAGGGCACCTGCAGTCAGGTGCAGGAGCCAGGGGTTCAATCCCTGCTGTGCTGGCCCTGCCCCCAGGGCACACTGAAAGAGTGATTGAGACTGGGCATGCACCTCTAATCCCAACACTTGGGAGGCTGTAGAACTGGAAAATCACTATGACCCTCAACCCTGTAGACCTTTCCATAAAATAGAGAAAAAAAAACCCAAAACAAACAAGCAAAATACCATTCATCTTTACAGGGCAGATGGAAAAGGAAATGTTGAAGACAAGGAAGAAATGTAAAACCAATGGGTACAGTAGTATCAATTAAGCCAATGAAAGGATGTATTTTTTTTTTAAAGAGCTGTGTTTTTGACAGTGTCAAATCAATTGGTAGTCAAAACTAAAAATTTCCTTTGGGTGTTTAGACACATAGGAACAGTTTCAATGCAGAATTAGTTCTGGGAGCCATATGGAAAGTGACTATAGGGTATGAAGCGCTAAGAAGGGTTGGCAAACTTTCAAGAACTTTAGTCATGTAGAATATGAAAGGAAAGGTTTATATTTCTGACAGCGTTAGGAGATGGACTTCTTGGCAGAAGGGAGATAAGAAGATTTGTAGAAGAATGGATTGGATAGAGAGCCCCTGAACCATGAGATTGAAGATACCAGGGTCTGCAATTGGAAATGGAAGGGATAAGACAGACAAAAGATTGATGATCCAGTCTGCGTAAGAAAGAGATAGCATTCTACTGAAAGAACAACTAGACAGATCATTTGAGATGAATGAAGAGGTATAAAATTGAAGAATGCACTATCAACTGAATAAAGCTTTGATAGCTAGAGGAGCATGGGCAATCATAGAGGAGTTTCCTTCAGTAACATGTCAGAATAGCATGGGTAAATCAAGAATCAGGTAGTACACATGACGTCTCTCATACACAATCTTGTATATTTTATACAAGTACAGAACACAACCCTAAGATAATTATTTTCCCAGTAAGTGTTTGGACTATGTCTCACATCATTTAAATGGGTTGTTAAGTGACTGAAGTTGTTTATTAAAAGATGTTATCAAATAACGGGTGCCACTTGGACCTACAGGTGATTCAGTTGTTGTGGCTCCTGCCCAGACCTTGTCCAATGCAGAGTTCCAGATGTTAAGACGTACTTCGATAAATGTTGTTCGTCACTTGGGCATTGTGGGTGAATGCAACATTCAGTTCGCGCTTCACCCCACCTCGATGGAATACTGCATCATTGAAGTGAATGCCAGGCTTTCCCGAAGCTCTGCCTTGGCCTCAAAGGCTACTGGGTAAGCACTGATGACGGGCTTGCAAATAGCAGTAGAAAACGGATTGTTATTGGGAAGCTGTGCTGAACTTATAAACTATATCCTCCCTTTCTGTAGCTAGGTACAAATCATGCATGGGAGCCTGAAGACATTGTTATTAATGATCCTGTTGACAGATTGAGGCAACTGGTATTGCTAGTTTGCTTTATTTTCTGGTGTTTAATAAAGTAATCAACATCTGGATAGCCGAAGTGGGCTGTGAAAGAGCTGTTTCTTAATTGCACATTGAAGATATTATTAAAAATGTGCATTAGTCCTTAATTTTCATCTTCAATTCGCTTATTTCAATGCATACCCCTATAACAAGTCATCAATAAAAATATAGTTACCTCAATACAAACATTCAAAGTATATTATTTTGATTTTGGCAACTTGTACTTGATAAAAACTTACAGTATTATCTACTTAAAATAAATGAATGAGTAAGATACTCCACAAAACTAGACAATGTGGAATTTTTGCCAGCCCTAAATGTTCCAACCAAGTAAACAAATCCACTGTTTATTTAAAAACTGGAGGGAAATAGAATTAAAAATCTTCTGTCAGCCAGGCATGATGGCACATGCCATCTCTCACTTGGGAGGCTGAGGCGGGAGGATTGCCCTGATTTTGAGTTAGCCTGGGCTACATAGTGGGTCCAGGCCACTATTCAGTGAGACCCTGTCTCAAAAATCACAACCAAGAATATATATTTTCATTCTGTTAATAGCTTTAGCATCTGATGTTTAAACTACGTGGCATTGAAGTAAACCAAAATACTTGCTTTTGTAGGTTTTCTGTGTACGTAGTTACACAGCACTGCATGAAGCAGTAGTCTCTTGCTTTAGTCAGGAGTCAGACTTGAGTTTTCACTTTCTTTTTTGGGAGCTGAGTGACATTAAATAACTAATGTTATTTCCATTGGTTTCCTCATGTGATGGATAGGAAGTTGTACTGAAGAACTAATCTTTAATTCTGCACTTCTGTGACTTGGTTTTTCAAATAAAGTTACCCAAACTAACATTTAAGATGTATATAGTTTGCAGAGCTATTTTTTTAAGGGGCCCAGTGTTTAAACATAATTTAGACAGATTCAGAGCCCAAATCTACAGGGCCTACATTTTCTGACCTTTACATACTCTTTGCTAACATCTAATTCTTCTATCTTTCTCAATACAGATAGGGATATTTTTTCAAAAGACTATTTTTCAGATTCACCCCTGGGTGGAAGTCAAACACTAGTAGAGGTTAAATCTTATTTATCACAGAAATCATTGATTTTGGGTTGTAGAGGTGAAGAATGAGGGTTATGGTAGTGCATGAAAAGCATAGGAAGTAGATTCTCCAGTGCTTTTTGCAACTTATATCATTTTGTAAGTGCCTATTCAATATTTATGCAGAGCAGAGAACCAGGTGTGTTACTCATGAAGCCAGCTAGGATAATACCAGAATTTTGAAGAAATATCAATTTATATTTTGAGCTCTTCTCAATACTTACTGCTCCAAGAAAAGCAAAAGCAAAACCACATTTGTCTTCTTCACAGCTACCCATTAGCATTCATTGCAGCAAAGATCGCCCTAGGAATCCCACTTCCAGAAATCAAGAATGTCGTATCTGGAAAGACATCAGCTTGTTTTGAACCTAGCCTGGACTACATGGTTACCAAGATACCTCGCTGGGATCTCGATCGTTTTCATGGGACCTCCAGCAGGATTGGCAGCTCTATGAAAAGTGTAGGAGAGGTGAGTTCCTAGTTATTTTCAGTCATTTTTAAAAGTCCTTACACCAATGGAAATGTTAAAGTTTTCCAGAAACTTGATTCTTTGAAGAGTCTTGGTGTTCCTAATGCATCTCTATTTGAGTGTTAGCATATAGCTTTTATTCCCTGGCTGTTTTGCTAAATTCAGAATCTATCTGGTCAAAAGATGAGGCCATAACCATTGCTGAGTTCCTATCATTTTGGTTAGTGAAATTCTGTATTGTTTATAATTTTTTAAAGCTTTTTAAAATTCCCTTTAAAAGTGAAAAAACTGCTCAGGCAGGTGCAGCAACCAGGGTTCGATCCCCGGTGTGCGGTGCTGGCCCCACCCCTAGGGTACACTGAGATGGCTACTGACACTGAGGGCAGTGTGTATGCCTGTTATTCCAGTGGTTGGGTGGCTGAAAACAGGAGGATCACTGTGAGTCTGATCTGTGTAGTGAGACCCTGTAGACCCTGTTCTAAACACATTAAAATAAAGTGAAAAAAAATAAAAATAAAGTAAAAACTTGATGAGGCCATGCATTTGGGAGTGTGTATTATACACATACATATATAAAAACCTACATTCATTTAAATAGGGTATAATTATAATGTATAATCAAATAATCAAGAAAGTAAAATAATCAGATAATCAAGAAAGTAAAACAACATAAAGGAAGGTCATAACAAAAAGAAAATTAGAGAACTGGTGGTTAAGACTTAGTTTGAATTGTGGCTTTCATTTCCTGGAACCTCACCTTTTTGCATTTATAAAGGAGAAGCCAAGAGTAGATATCTCTCAGGGTCTGTCTAGCTCAAAAGTTCTAAATGGAGAGTAGCACAATAATGTGTTAGGCCCCTTTCATTACAGCACTGGTAGGTTTAGGCTTTGAGCACCTTTAGAAGACTTGTCATGATGTTCTTTTGTTTTACTATTTAAAATTAGAGTGAGCTTTTGATTATGCCACGTTCTAAAATGCAACACTCTTCATTGTGGGAGGAGAAACAAAGAATCAAGGTCCTCACCTTTCACATTCACTCCCTGACTCATCTCCACTGAGCTTTTCTTTCTTTGCATTCAGGAGACTGGCAGAGAGCCTGAGCCTTGACGCCAGATGTACTGAGTGTAACTCTTGGTTGGGGTCTATTGGCTAGAGTTGCTCAGGCAAGATGTAGAGCCTCAGGATTCACACCTAAGAAAGGCCATGATAATACTTACCCTGCAGGATTCTTACAAGGTTAAGATTATTGCATGTAACGGGTCTACCAAAGCCTTTGGAGAAAATCTAGTATCTCAGTGTAAACCACTCTTCTGACTGTTACTAATTATCATTATTATGAATTTTTATTTTCAGAAATGTTATGTAGGGGTACATTTTAGAGTTCCTTTTAGAAGTATGCATGACTTGAGTTTGATTCCTGGTACAAAAAAATCCTCCGTAGAAGTATGGGTGAAATGAATGCCTATCTGTCCATCCATCCATCCATCCATCCATCCATCCATCCATCCATCCATCCATCCATCCATCCATTTGTCTATCATCTGTATTTAGGCATCTATTCTAGCTAGAGGAAAAGATTTACTATGGTATTTTGTTCCATACTGACCATTATTTGTTCCTTAGCACAAAATTATAAGCTAAATTTAGACTAGCCATTTCAGAAATACTGTACATGCCAATAGTCAAAGAAAATTTCATAAACCCACCACCAGTTTGGAGAAGAAAAAAGAAGGCATATTATTTGTCTCTCATAGTTGCATGAAAGGCATTATTATTATTACTATGTTGGTTTCCTTTATTTCCAAAGTATTAGTGGATGATTTTAAAGCAATGACAGATAAGAAACAACTGGACCTTTTAAATAAAATGTCTTGCTGTGAAGAACCAAGTAGTGGCTTTTCTAAATATAAATTGTACATTTGCTATTCTACTTTTCAGGGCAGAAAGGATAGAGTGCCAGGGTGTGAAAAGCTGCTCTGGTAGTATTTGTGTTTTAACCAAACAACAACTGTTCTTCAGTGTAAACTTTTTTTGTAATGTTTACCTCAAAATTTTCAGGCTAAAACGTTTGAATATTTAAATGTTTTTGCTTGGGATTTATTATCTGAGAAATTGTTGTTGTAGTGGAAATTTACCATCTTACATGTGGTTCAACTTAAGTCAGTCAGCCTTTCCTGAGTTCTCGCCACATACAAGATACTGGGTAGATAAAACAATGAACTTCAGATAATGATGCATTAGCTATACTCAGTAAGTTCAGAACATGTAAGGAGAACCAAACTGAAGATGACAAATGTTAAAATGCAGTATTTACACATAGAAGCTATGGGAATGAAGTAGACCAGGGTTAACCAAGGCCATGATATTTAATTGAAAATGGTGAAATTTTCATTTAATGAAAATGAATTTTAATAACATGAAGTATTAAAAAGTACAGAATTTGAAGCAAGCACAGTTATGCATGCTTTAATCATTACATAAGTGTTCTTTTTTATCAAATAGATTATATATATATATGTATATATATATATTTATTTATTTATTTTTTCTTTCTTTCTTTCTTTATTTTTATTTTATTGAAATACAAATGTGAATCAGACAGTTTCAAGACACCTTAACCATACAGATTCGATGAATTAATACATTGCAAACTGTTTTCATAACGTTTTGGCATTGTACAAGGTGCATACATGATATTATATTTACAGATATTATTTTAGCAGATATCTCTTATCAGTGAATTAAGAGTGTAACCGCTTACTTATCTTATTTTTTATACCTGAATTATATCAAAAATTCAATATTATTTACCTAATGGATGACCGTAGCACTAGAAGCCGACATGATATCCTGTCCAACCACCATTAGTGCAGATCTTGCCTGTCATAGAATTACGTAGAAGCACAGAATTATCTATCCCAACTGTACTGTCTATACACACACATCATGAGTTTTTCTTTCCACACCCCTTCCTTTGTCTACACCTGTCAAAAATGGGCACTCCATTGACATTCAACTAATTTAGGTGCTTGAACTTGACACCACAATCCAACACAGTCCAGCATTCCACAACCATAGTGAGTTATTCAAAGAAATTGTCGACCATATCCATTTACAGCTCAGCTTAATATTATGGGCTCATGATGTATACTTCATTTTTATACTTTCTTATACTTTTCTGCTGGATGGTTAAGACCTAGGTAGATCAAGACTTATATACCAACACAAGAACTTTATATTTCCTATGTGGTCATTGAAGTCCTCTCAGGGTTTATTTTGTAGTCCTGTACATTATTCTGTAGTTCCTTTGTCTGTGTCATCCATGTGGATGAGTCATGGCCAATGCTTGACCAGATTGCTCTCTGTGAGAGCTTGAGAGAAAGTTTTCTCTTCATGTGACACTCCCCAGGCACACTTTAGAACTTCAATCTCTTTCCTCTGTGGCTCCATAATCTCCTTGTTCTGAAAATTTGGAGCTCACCTGAGTTTCATGATGTTGCAGTACAGGTTCTCCTATGTCCTGAGTCTTTGCTGACCTTGAAAATAGATTCTATATATTGTAGGCTTATAATAATATACTAATATGGAGAGTCACTGATGGGATTAGTTACTTTGGGGCTAAATCCTGCATATGTAATACTTCCAATTTTATTAAATAGCCCCCAATTTTTTCTTTATTTTTTACACTGTAAAAATACCTGATTTTGGACAATCTCTTTTATTCTTTAGCTAGATGATGTATAAATGAATTGTGTAACTTTTCAAGGTAATACTGTAATTTGCAAATTTTATATCTGAACTAGACTACAGTTTGTTTTGCTCTTGTGAGTTGTTCCTTACTGCTAATTAAATTTTGAAACAGTGTGAAAAGGTCATCTGTTAGGCTTTAGTGATCTTTGAATATGTATTTTGTCACACAATTGACGCGAAGATTTCCTAAACTGACACTAACGGGAATTGGGGCTATTTGAGGAATCACCAGAGTTTACAGAAGGCAGCATTGTGGCTCTTATTATTTTAAATTGGAGAGCAGAAATGCATAACAATGTATTATTTCTTGGAAAGATTCAAAGGCAATTTTTATCCAATGAAAATAACTGGATAAGTTGCAAGGCCAATTAAAGTTTAGTTCTGATTTGTGACTTGTTCAAATGAACTCACCGCTGAGTTTCTCTAGTTGCTTAATGTGTAATCAGCTATAGACATGGAGTTTATCATAGAGAATTTAGTCTCCATCTACATTCAAAATCATAATTTAGGCGCTGGGGAGATGGCTCAGTGGAATAACTGCTTCCTTTGCAAGTGCAAGGACCTGAGTTCAATCCCTGGTTCCACAAAAAAAAAAAAAAAAAAAAAAAAAAATCATAATTTACATTTGTTATGATTCCCAAAGTTTTATTAATACTTAGTTAAAAGGAGTCTAATCTGTCAAGAATACTGACTGATACTCAATTAAAAAACCTTCTAGCTGGGTGGGAGTAGTGGCTCACATCTGTGGTCCCATCACTTAGGCTGAGGTAGGAGGATCAGATGGTGGTAAGTTCAATGCCAGCCTGGGATAAACGGTGAGATCAAAGCTAGCCTGAATGACATAGCAAGACACTATCACAAACAAACAAAAAACTCTTCTGTCTTTCTGTTGTTAAATGTCTGGTTTCTCTTTATTTACTTTTGATAGTAAAAGAACTCAAAGAAGCAAGAATATATTAAGGATGGGTCTATTTGCTATAAATACAGTTGCTTTATTTTAATATTCTACTAAGGCTCAGAGTCACTACAGGCAATTTACTCATCAATATTGGCAGATACAGCTAAATTCTCTAACTGGTTAAAGACCAATATAATGTGAAAGACTCATTACACTAACACCACAGAGGAAGGGAATGCAGAACTAAAAACATTACCTTAGAGCTTGAGTAGTGTTGTCATTTATTTATTGTTCTTAATCCTTCTGTGAAAAATATCCTGCATCCAATTCAACTAGGAATTAAAAACATGTGAGTTCCCTCTTTTGACATGAGATGTCAAATGTGTGTTACAGGTCATGGCTATTGGTCGTACGTTCGAGGAGAGTTTCCAGAAGGCTCTCCGGATGTGTCACCCTTCTGTAGATGGATTCACTTCCCGTCTCCCAATGAACAAAGAATGGCCATCTAACCTGGACCTCAAGAAAGAGCTCTCTGACCCGTCCAGCATACGCATCTACGCCATTGCCAAGGTAACACACGCCGGGGCCCAGAGCTACTACTTAGTTTTTCTTTCAGAATATAGTCAGTGTGGACTTTGAAAGAATCAAATCACAAAGTGGTATTGAAATTCAGGGATTTTGGGAAAACTGTGTAATTCTCTTTAATAGAGATTTAGATTGAGGGCTTATGCAGATTTTATTAGGTGTACTATAATTAATAAATTATCCTTTTTCAATTGACTGTAAGCCTCGGCTTCAAGGCACATTACTGCTTTAAAAGGTTATTGCATAGATATGGTGTCTCTTCCTTTAGTGTATATATTATCAATAATCTTAAGAAGATTTGACAATGTTGGCCTGTCATCATCTATGCTTCCATTGCTTGTTCCCTGAAAATGTGTAAAATTGTACTCAGCAAAGAAAGCCCATATGGTTGTACCATTTGGTATGTGTTACCTAAGACCCTAGCATAATTTTAATTTATTTCCTACTTTTTCTGTGTTTGAACAACAGCAGCAAGAACTTTGATGATCACAGGCTTTTCGATATAATTATTTTATTGCTATTATTTTAGAGCAGCAAAAAGCCTCACATTTCCTCACTTCTCACTACTTCCTTTCAATGCAAATTACATGCCTTATTAATCTCCTTTCATATTTACTCTGCTTAGAGTTTTAACGTTTCAGTTCATCTGACTGTATAAAAGGTGACTTGGGCATCTGGAATCTGTCTGGTCAGAAATCCCTGAATGGTTTTTGACATTTAAGGAAGTGCAGGCATTAATCCTTCAATAGTATCAAACCACACTAGGTCTACAAAGTCTCGCTAAGCATTTTATGTGTATGTGTGCATATGGGATAAGTTGAAAAAACATGAATTTTATCTTTAAGAAAGAAATACAATTCTGTCATTTGCCTTTGCAGCAACAAATAAATTCTGTGCATGATTTTGAACTCACTGTAGTTTTTATATCCACGTGGTGAGGGTCCTGGGGTGAGAGAGGAGGAGAGGGTGAGGTTCCTCCTTCACTGAATCTAATATATACTTTCCTCACTCTTAAACCAGAATACTGAAGTCTCATTGAAATCCCAGGAGATGCTATTGTCTTTTGGTGGATGTTTTCAATGTTGAATTTCAAAATAAACATTTTTGTGGGGTGTTAGGAAGATATGCAGCGATAAGAAATTATTCCAGAAAGCCATTTCATCTCTTCAGATTTACTGTTCCTATTGTATTCAGCCTTTTATTTGAAAAGCAAGCCAGGACATTCACATGCACATTTGTAGATGTGTTAAAACACAAACACACTCACTTGCACAATTTTCTTCAGGCCAAGGACAGTAAATAGATATTTTCCCCTCAGTTTGACAATCATATTTCTGCCACTTTGAGGCAGATGGAAAAGAAAAGCATTTCTGAGTTCTCAGCTAGGCTGTAAAACTCAAGCAAATCTCTCATTCTTTTCTAACAGACTTATAAAGAATGAGAATTCAGGGCAAATGTGTGGAGGTCCATTCTTGCATGGAGTACTCTGTGTACCGACAAGAAGTGCAGAGTCTGAAATATAAATTATGTCTGCCAGAGCTCCGGGAGAAGGAACTGATGTCTGTTTGTTAGAGGTCATCATTACTGTTCATTTCCACAGCAACCAGGAACTTGGTGCTTTTGACAGAGTGTGAGGACTGTGGAGAGCTGAAGGGGAAAAAGAATGAAGGAAGTGTGTAAATCTCCCTTTGCTTTCATGATTCTTCGAAAAGGGCAACTTGCTCTGAGGTCTGACTTTTGCAGCAGTCTTATTTCAGGACGACTGAATCATCACCTCTTTGATTTGGGGAGAATGCAAGGCATTATTTTTAAGTTTGGGAACACCACAGTAACCTCAAACGTGTTTTGGGTCATTATAGACTTAGTTGCGGTGGCGTAACATGGCAAAGCTGGACTCCAGGGAGATGGGGTCCTATGAGGTTGGAGGGATCTTGCTTTCTGTCTAAAGCTATAAACATGACTGTGTTGTTCTTCCTCACAGCAAAATGATAACAGGATTATCAGTTTTCCTTCTCTATGCATGACTGGATAAAGTGATATTGAAAGTATAAGTAACTTGTGGTTTAGCCCACCTTACAATACTGATGGTGACAGTTAATTATTCCTTTAACTAGTTGGAAAATAAGATAGATTAGAGGCTCTGGAAATGTGGCTTAATATCAGGGAGAATTAAACAAAGGAAACACAATTAGACTTAAGAAATGTATAATTCCATGTGTTCCCAGTAGGTATCACTTTATTCTAGCCCATAGAATTGTGAGCTACACTATATCTTAGCACACATAGTTGAGGCTTCCCTGATATTAGGACTAAGTAAAAGATTTAAGAAAATTAAACTTTTGTGACTGAAATTAAAATCAGAGTTGCTAGTTGCTTATATTTATCAATGGGATTGAACAATATCTGTCTGTCTGTCTATCTATCTATCTATCTATCTATCTATCTATCTATCTATCATCTATCCATCTCTCTATGTTAGCTTTTTCATTATTGGGATAAAATACCCAACCCCTACCAATTAAAGGAGAAATGTAGGGGCCAGGGAAATGGCTCAGTAGAATAAGCACTTGCCTGGCAAGTGCAAGGGCCTGAGTTCAGTCCCTGGTTCCACAAAAAAAAAAAATAAATAAATAAATAAAGGAGAAATGCTTCATTTGGTTCATGTCTCAGAGGTTTCAGTCCATGGTGGCCCAGCTTAATTGAAGCATCATGGGGGAGAATATGTCAGAATAAATCTGTTTAGTTCATGGGGGGCAGGAAGCAGGGTGGAGAAACAGCACCAGAAAGGAAGTGGTGAAGCATCAACTGAGTACCTAATGCCTTGCCTCCATGACCCACCTAGAGACTCTGAAGTATCTTTTGTAATCCTCTAGGTGGCTCCCAAGCCAGTTATCTTGACATCCACTTAACTGGCTCAATGCTTATGTTGACATTTCCATATATATCTATATAATGTATGTGTTATATATATATACGTATATCTGTATACACACTCATACAAATAATAATTGTAAGGCTCTTTTGAGTTTGAAAGTTTTGGTTTTGGGAGTTTGCCTCTCCTTTCAGGTGCATTTTTGATTTAGTTTGATGATGCAGTTGTACCTTTGCTGTTGAGACTGTGCCAAAGGAAGTTTGAGGGAGAGGCCAAGTTGCCCCAAATTTATGTGAGTTGTTGCAACATTGCCTTGAAGTTTGTTAGGATTTTGAAGAATGCCTGTCTGAGCATAAAAGTCATGGTAACTGATTCAAAATAATTTTTTGTTGGAAGTCCTTTGTGAATAAGTGCCCTAATAATAATAATTATAATAATGCCAAAACTCATTGGACTCATGGATTTTCATTGTCTGTAGTATGTTTAGCAGAAAACAGAACCAGGCAATGAAAATATGCTACTTGTTGAAGAAAACTATCATAATAGCAACTAAATGATCACTGTATTCATTTGAGATTTCCTCACAAACCAATTAGGTTTAACTACAATTTCAAGAGATTCTCTTTAATTCTGAAGACATGTCAAGTGTAGGACATGTGTGACAGAAGGTAGGACCTGTCCTGGGGGCTCCACTGAGCATGTGTCACTCTTACGGCTCAAGGCAAGTCTCTTCTCTGTATGACGGCTGTGGACATAGTCTGCATCATCTTTTGGTTTATTGGAAGCAGTACCAGTGATGTCAGCCCCATGTTTACTCTAAATAATGTGTAGAGAAGTGGTTGTTCTACATTTCCAATAAATAGTACATTTAACAATGTTTGCCAACGAAAGTACCTCTTGTCTTTCTGTCAGGCCTTGGAAGATAACATGTCCCTTGAAGAGATTGAGAAGCTCACATTCATCGACAAGTGGTTTTTACATAAGATGCGTGACATTCTAAGCATGGAAAAGACGCTGAAAGGGCTCAACAGGTAAGGCAGGATACTTGCTCCAGATATCTTCTGCCAAGCTGTTGCATGGGCTTTTGTCTTACCTTGCAACATTGAGTCTCAAAACTGTTTCAGTGAATAAATAATATCAGCACTGGGGAGTAGTCATCACAATCATCAGAAGACAAATGACAGTTTAAAAATTTGTCTTTCATGGATCACTATTAATATGTATCATCATTGTCTATCCTTACTCTCACCATCAAACATTGTGATGAGTTTATTAGGTCCTTTGAATTTACAAATATTTGATATAGATGTATGAATGTGCATTTTGTTAAAGTACCAAATATTGCCTGGATTTCAGTTTTATCAATCAGCAGTGATAAGAATAATACCTCTTTTCTAAAAACCTTTCTGTTACATTTTGAAGTCTAGCTTTGACTTTTAATATCATCCTACACACTGGTGCATATGGATGAACAAAGCATTCCTCTTGCAATCTGAGGCTGTTAACAGTGGGACCTTCTAGTCAGCGTGAAAACTAATCCACATTCAGGTTTTGGTTAGTAAGCTCTTTGCCTTATACCTATTTACATTTTTATCTCTTGCACAGCCAATTATTTCTAAATTTCTTTTCATGTTGTGACTATTCCAATAATCTCAGTGTTTATAAATCTACTTCTTAATTTCCACAAGAAGTCAGTATTGTGAGGCATGTAAAGATTATAGAATTGTTGTGGGTCTTCAGCATGTGTACAAGAGAAGAGGAACATATATTATAAAATTAAGATGGACAGTATGGTTGTCCAACTTCTGCCCTCTGAGAGAGCTCTGAATTATACTGTTATTAGAAACGAAAAAACCTTGGGATATGTTTAGAAAATGAAATTGTGTGTGTGTGTGTGTGTGTGTGTGTGTGTTGTGTATAAATTGTTCTCAAATGATTGGAGAAAATTTAATTACTTAAAATGTTGAAGACAGTGGAGCATCTGGAAGCCACTGTTGCTCATCTATGTAGCACTATAAGATATAACCGGGTAGCTGGCTTTGTGTGGCTGAAGGGTTCACCAGTTGAGCAATAACAACACGTGATTTTCTTTCACAGCAAAATTAGTTTTTTTTTTCCTAAATCTATTCAATAGTTGGCTTGTCAAATACTTGATTTGGAAGCCTGGTGGATTCTATCAGACACAGAAGGAATCAGCTTTGGTTGCCTGTAAATCATCCCTTCCAGAGATCACATAAAATGAACAGTAGATAGCATATAATTTAAGAATTGAGCCTCTACATTCATCTTAGAATTCTGCTGACTTGAGGTTTTCTCTCTTCGTTCACGATGCCAGCAGAACTTCCACACTGAGTTATGGTTTGCTCTGCTGTTCTGTCTCAGGCAGCTGATTCAGATGCCTATAAAAGCACTCCAATTAAACCACAGGAGGGTGCTAGAAACTTACAGTATGCCAAGAGCAGCAGTGAAAGAGACCTGGTTGGGAAAAAGCAGTTGTTATTTTGATTTTAATTTCCACCTGATAGATATTCTGATTTTTGGACAAAGTTCATGTTTTAATTGAATAGTTTTGTTACAGCCAGTAGGCAGGTTGAGGTTCTAACTGAGCAGGAATAAGTGTGTATTGGTGGCAAAAGATCCCTGGAGAATTAGAACATCTCACCATATTGATCACTTACAGTGTCTTTCTGACTTCCATATTTATTTTCTGATAATTGAAAAATTTCAATCTTCATTTTCTGATATATTTAAAAATAAAGATAATCTCTCTTATTCAAAACGATCTGTATCAAAACACTTCATATAAAGCTGGTAGTAATTTAAAAGATTCTCCCACATAATTTAGTGTCCAAATAATGTGTCCATGTTAAGGGAGGTTAAAATACATATTAGCAAAAGCTAAAGAAACTTGTAATGTAATTCAGTAGATGAACCATAGTGTGAATAAACCTAAAACCTGAACTCGTTACCTAACAGTTTAGTGTTTACTCTTTTGCAGTTTCACTGATGCACACATACAAACAATTTGGTAATGATTGTTGGTTAGAAATGTTAGGTAAAGAAAAAGAATGGATTGTCACTGAAGTTGTCTGTCCCCCTTCTTCTGTGGCAGATAGGGATCTGATGTTAAAAGGATAACTGGTGGATTATAAGGTGTAGGACTTGGCTGTCCTCACCTTGTCTTGATTTTCCTCACCATTAGCCTAGACCATGAAATCCTGGGCTTTTTCTTCCCTCTGCATTTAAATATCCAGAAGAGTTGGTTCTCAAGGTATGCACGGCTCCCACAATGATCAGAATTCGGTATTAATGGCTGACTAATGTAGTTGACTTACTAGGCTTCCTAAGGGTTTACTAATGTAGTTCTATTACTCAGTTGGAGAGGAGTTAGAAAGCTTATTTATTCTTTTTGACATTTGCATTGATTTCAAGATCTCAACTTCTCCTGTGATGGTAAGTCTAGGGTCAGGATATAACTTTAGTTGATGTGTGTTCAGAGGTCTTGGACTCACCCATTTCATAATATCTCTGTGACCAATGTGTGCAAGTTTCTTTACAGGTTTCACATGGGCCCCTTGGGAAATAGGCAACACTTGTCTTATTCGGGAGAAGAGAAACAGAGAGGATGAATATAGAATGCTGTGTATGTATTAAGTCTTAGTGCCTTCCTTCCTTGTGCACTAAAGATGCACAGGCTATAGAGGCAGATCTACTGGGGAATAGTCCTACCCACTAGGAAAGCATGGGTGCACTAGCTTCTTCATTTCTCTATCGTTGCATTCTTGCTGTTAATATCTACTTCACAGCTTATTGTGAAGCTGACGTGATATAAATATAAATGGCTTCTGGTACACAGTGAGTGGCCAAGAAAGGTTTTTATCCTTTCTGAAAATGAAAATACTTGATATAGAAAGGGAATTTCATGATATTTATTTATTTTATTTATTTGTTTGTTTATTTTCTTATTCTGTATTTTAGGGAAGGGTCTACAGGGTGTTCAGGGTTTCACTAATAGATCCAACTTGTAGTGATCTGCCTGTTTACACCCTCTCAAGAGCTGGGATTACAGGTGTGCACCCCCATGCCCAATCTCAATTGCTGTCTCCATGTGCTTTGGGGGTGGGGCCAGCAGGGCAGGCCCAGGGATTGAACCCCCGTACTCTGCAGCTGCTTGCAGGTGCTCTAGTCCACTATTTGGCAGTCCCTTCATGATTTTTAAATGTATCTATTTAAAGGTTCATTTTAAGAGTCATAATTGGCATTTGTTTGTATATTTTGCAACACATCACTTTAATTTTCTTTGATGTATTTTCCCCTTTTTAGATACCAGATATATTTTTAAAGATGTAATGATAGCTCTATTCCTGTCACAAGATCAATAGCAGTCTATTATGCTAATTAAACAAACTTCAAACTCTACAATTGTTAGTTATGCTAAAGTTTGAAAATGTAATGAACACATTCCCCAAGAGACAATCAAAAATCACCTGAATTGAGGCCTAGTTTGTGGCTTCTATTTGCCTATGGTCATGTGAAATGAAGTCTATATTTTGATTCAAAATATACATACATATTTAGGATATATTCATTATCAACCAACTGAGATGGCAAAAACAAAACAATGATGGTATCAAGGCAGCTATTGTGGAAGTATCTGAAGCATCTTGTATGCCTGTGCAAAAGTAGAAATTGTCGTAAGAGATCACTTTCCTTGAAATTCAGAGGGCAATATATATCATAAGATCTCAGCCTTCTGCAGAATGATAAGTCAAAGTTAATCAGGCTTTAGAACAATCAACTCGGTTTTTTTGCTCTGAGGATGCAGCCCCCTCAGAACTCAGGAAGTAGTTTCCATGCCATGAGCATAGAACGGCAGCTCTTGCTGGACTTCCAGAGCAATATCCACTTACTGGTTTAGGTGATAATCATTGTACAGACAGCTTCAGAAAAACAATTCTTGTGTTCTCTGACTTTTTCCTTTTGTTCTGAAATTGTTTATGGCTGCCCAAGATGATCCTAGGAGAGCTTAGCATTCAAGGAAGTTGATCCAACTTATGAGCTAGTATAGTGGCCTCACCCAGGGCAATGGGACTTGTGGTGGATTTCTTTAGTGTTTGGAAAGTTTCTCTTTACTTCGTGAGATGGGAGTAGTATCACACAGTATTTCCATTTGTGGCTAAACATTGAGATTTAGTTGTTTAATGGTCATCAAAGATCTACTGACCTCACATTATCAGAGAGCTCTATAAAGAGTTTGGCAAAGGTGAAGTCTACATTTTTTGAGGGGGTGAGAACTATAGCATCAACTATACTCTGGATTTTAGCCCTCATTCATATGTCATCAGCACTTGCTCTTTCATAGAGTGTGCTTCTTCCCTATACACACTCATTGAAAAATGTGCCGTTGTCATCTATTAAAAGAACAAAAATCTCATAATCCTTTATTAGTACATAGACTAATTTTAGTCATGCAAAAGGTCCAGCCTATGGATAAGTGCAAGTACCATTAGTTAGATAAATATATCGAATGAACAAGAAATAAGACTCTTATTTTTTTGGCACAACCGGGGATTGAACTCAGGCCCTTAGACTTGCCAGGGAAGTGCTTATTTCACTAAGCCATCTCCCCTGCCTTTTTATTTTTATTTTTAGGGAAGAGTCTCACTAACTAGATAGGATTCATAGTGATTCTTCTGTTTACAGCCTTCTAAATGCTGGGATTATAGGCCTGTGCCATCATATCCGGTCTCAATCACTGTCTCAGCGTGACCCGGGAGCGGGGTTGGCATGGCAAGGGCTTTTCTGATGTGGATAATTCTTTTTTTGTTTATTTTAAAATGTATTTGGTACAGGGTCTGATTGCACAGTGCAACCTCATAGTGATCCTCCTATTTTCAGCCCCCATAATGCTGGGATTACAGGTGGACACCACCATGCCCAGTCTCTGGCTCAGCAAGCCAAAAAGTGAAGCCGGTGCAGCACAGTGCTAGGGATCAAACCCTGGTCCCTGCACTTGCTTAAGCATGCGCTTAGTTCACCAAGCTATCTCACCGGCCCTATAGAAGATTCTGTATTGCAAAAAAAAAGAAAAAAAGTGGATTTAGAACTCCACTAACACAGAAACTTGAGTTCTGATTCCATAATACCAAATGTGTAGTTCTAAATGTCTTCAAATAACTCATAATCGCCAGCTTTTTGAAATATGTATCAAGCACTGTTCTGAGCATATCCTTCAAACTTGATGTGTTTTTTTTTTTTTTTTTTGGTGGTACTAGGGATTGAACTCAGGCCCTTGGGCTTGCCAGGGAAGCACCTATTGTACTGAGCTGTCTCCCCGGCCCCCATATACTTCAAACTTGAGTGGGACTCTAGAGATGAGGAGTTTTGGTATTTAAATTGTTACATATTTGGTGATCAGCCTATTTGATTCATTAAATACGTCAATGCACACTATCTCCATTTAGGGATACAGAAAAATAAATTAGATAATATTGAGAGGAATAAGACTATATATAAAAGATACTTTCAGCATAGTTACATTATCCAATAAATGGTTATAGTCCTATTGCTGTGAACTAGTACTTGACAAATGTTTCAATTGTGTGTCTATAGTTAGTAGACAAACGTGGGTATGAGGATTCCTTGGTTGGATTGATATTGCTACAAGTAATACCAAAACATTTTAATTTATAAAATCATTTTGGATTATAAGTTTCACAGTGAAAGACAATCCTGATACTTAAAGTGAAAAGAAACACGAACAGGCAAGAAAGATTTGTGCAATTTCTGAATACCAGATTTGAGCACCTGTTTATTTTCTTCCTGCTACTCTAAAATTAATATTTATTAGCTTCTTTTATTTTGGAACTTGTTTAGCTATTTCTAACCAATATATTCAACTCAAGGATATTATTATAAATTCATAGTTTGTGAAGTTTGGGTTTTTAATAGCTAAAGCTAAACTGTACTGTTTTGAATCCTTCCTTTAAATTATTAACTTCAAGAAGATGCCTAGTTTTTCCATGTTTGTCTACCAAATGAAAATTTTCTATCATGTAGAATCAGCACTGATGATTGTCAGTCCTGCTGTGTTCCATTAAATTTGTGCAACTTTACTAGAAAGATTAATTTTCTCTGGTTTATGCACAACACTATTTATGTAAACAACACAGTAGATGACAATTTAAAACAATCTGTTTGCACCCATTTTATTTTACTTTTTTGCAGTATCAGGGATTGAACTCAGGACCCTGTGCTTGCCAGGCAAGCACTTATTCCACCAAGCTATCAAGTAGGGTATACATCCAATGAGGTACATTTCATACCATGTAAGTTTTAGAAGCTAAGTTTTAGATTTATTTTTCTTTTGGCATAAATCTGAGTTTATGCACAAATTATACAGGAATTGCTTTTATTCAGCATTTTTCAAAGTGTATAGGGGGTATTTCTTTGCTAAACTAATTCTGATATTAAAATTCTCTTTCCCCTTCACTGCCACTTACTACTACAATCAGTGTAATAAAGAAAAGTAAGGTGTATTTTTCCAGGGTCCAGTTTCCATCTGAACATCACTATGTTCAGTGTGATAAACTATGCCCATTGGTGAGTACTGGAAAATCAGAGGTGTGCCTATTGCTTAGGAAAACAATCTAGGGCAAGCCTGGTGAGTTCCACTTGGGCATTCAAGTGCTAAATTGAGCTCAGTAAAGCTGGCCATTTCCCTGAAGCCACAAACTTCTGGCAGATGCAATAATGCAGGTGTCACCTTAGCTGAAACACTCCCTCTGAATGCCCTCTCCTACGCACTCTAGTTTCCACTGGCTTTTTATTTAACTTGCTCATGAGGCATAGCAAAATCAGACAAGAATGTTTTGTGCCTGTATTTAATTGAAGTTTCCAGGGGAAAAGCGTCACCCAAGAGTTGCTACAACTTAGATCCAGCAAGGAATAGTTACTATTTGCTTTCTGGAGATGGTATGTAATTTCTGATAGAAAAAAAAATACCAACTTCATTCTCAGATTCTTAAACATAGAATTAATTTAAGGAAATAAAATACATAATTATAACAGAATTTGTCAGATACTTTAATGTGGTATACTTATTATATCATTAATAGTTTTGGATATAAAAATGGAAATGGGCATTTGGACTTTTTGGTGGCGCCCTCTGATTTGATTTTTGGAACTTGCTCTTACGTGCCTTTATATCACAACTAACTGATGCTATCTTTTTAAGTTTCAGTTCACTCCAATTTAAAAATAGTCCTGGGCTGGCCAGATAGTTTAGTTGATTAAACTGCCCCTGTAGGCAGACGCAGGGACTGGGGTTTGATTCCAGGAGTGTCATGTCAGCCCTGTCCCCTGGGGCACGCTGAGAAGGCAAATGAGATTGGGGATGGTGGTGCAAGTTTGTAATCCCAGCTCCTGGAAGGCTGAAAACAGGAGGATCACTATAAATCCAATTTATGTGGTGAGACCCTGTAGACTATTTACTAAATATATAAAAAAGTCCCATTTTATCTCACTAAACATATGTACAATTAGATGACTACATTCTATGAGATACATACAGTGTATCTCATGTCAAGTATTTAACATTATAGGGAACAATATAGTTACTGTCCTGTTCTTAATGCTCTGGTATGAATAAGATAAACATTTTATTTAAAGACTTTTTTAGAATAATAGTCAGAGTATGTTTATTGTAAAATAATATATATGCAATATAATAATAAAAGTACATGCGATAGTATAATACCAAAGACATATTTTATTTCTAATTTGTCCTTTTGAGCCATCTGATAAGATAGGACTTTTTAAGATGGTGTCATAGACTTGATAAGACTCCATTATTTTTTAAAACTAATAATTTACTGAATTAGATATATCTTACATAGAAGAGTTAATGTTTTCAGAAACGTTTAATTTATTACTTAAATTGTGGCTTCATTGCTTTGACAAATTATTGCAAATTTTTGAAAATGTGACAGAGTACTTAAAATTCTGGTATGAATAAGATAAATATTTTATTTAAAGACGTTTCAGAATAATAGAGTATATTTATTATAAAATAATATACATGCAATATAATAACAAAAGTACATGTGATAGTATATATTTTTTGTATGCAGTTTTTACATCTCTAACAGTTCCAAAATCTCAAGTTGATTTAAAGCAACACATACACATAATGTAATATGTATCTGTTAGTGGTTACTATATTATATCTATGTCAATATGTCTAATCTCAGTGTGATGAGGACATAGTTCCTTAGTGGAATTGTCTTAGACCAAGTGGTATATGTTTATTAGTATTTATTGACTACCTGTTTTGTGCCAGGAATTCCATCCACTAGGTTCAAAACAATTAGTGGATGACTGTCAGTCCTGTGTCCTGTCCTGTGTACAGTCTATTATGATCTGTACAAATAGCTGTGCCTACTCAGGGTGCCTTGTTGCCATCTGAGAATCAGAACCATGGATCCGTGCCAGTTCAGTGAAGGTTGATAACAAGAGCTCCAGTTTTGTACCCCTGGTCTTCGTGTAAGTCTCAGTGTTTAATGCTGCTAGAGGGTCTATCCTTACCAAATATTTTGTGGCAGAAATCTTCCAGGGTTTCACAAGTCACTCTTGGTAAAACAAAGACCTGAATTCAGCACTTTGAGTCCAAGGATAGCACTTTTTCTTTCAGTGTATTGCACTGATGTGTGAGCGAAGAGAAGATAACTTACTACAAAACAAATAAAATAGGTCGACAGCCTTTTTTACAGGAAGGTAATTGACTAAGTCCTCCAAATTGATGCAGAACTGTTAGGAGTGGTTGAATTCTAAGGATGAAATTTATAGTGAAAAAAGAAAAGTACATGTGTAATTCCCAGAAGGGACACATTGTGTCTGCTCCTATTTTGTTTTGCTTCGTAAAGGCGGAAATGAAATCTTACTACAGCAGAGGACAGTTTAAGAACAAGAATTAAACTCGATGATGCTTACCTACTTGTTTGTTCTTTGAAATAGTTGAGGCCGCACAGTTTCACTTCATTGCTCTGTACCTATTTCATATACGCTAGTGCTGTCCTCTAATTAGATTGAGAATTTCCTTAGGATGAATACCAAATAACACATGTCCTAATACACATCTTAGTGAGAACTTGGTTGATTTGTATGAGTGTAGAGTTTAGTATTCCAAAGTAGTGTCAATACTGAAACATACATGAAATATACAAATGTTGTCTAGTCTTTATTTATTGTATTTTGGCATAATAAAAGTGCTGAAAAAATATTTAGAAGATGGTAAGTCAAATAAGTAAGGAAATGTTATTGGTAGAAAGCAAAGATCTGAATTCTCAGTCTGCTCAGAGAGAAATGTGGAGGGGAGTGTCATTTGATTCCTGGTTGCTTAGAAGGATTTATATTAAGTAGAAAATATATTAGGTGTAAACTGACTGTGTTGGAAGACATTGTAAATCAGTGTTGAGAAGTTACTTTTTCAAAATATGGTTCCATATCTACTCATTAACTAGGAGGGCTATAGATAAACATTTTTAATGAAAAAGGACTTACTGTATTCTTTTTTTTTTTGTCTTTTTGAGACAGGGTCTCACTATGCAGTTCAGGCTGGCCTTAAGCTCACTTTGTAGCTCAGGATGGTCTCGAACTCACAACAATCCTCCTGCCTCAGCCTCCCGAGTGCTGGGATTACAGGCCTGCAGCACCACACCCAGATTGTCTTGTATTCTTGAGGGGGAGTATATACAAGTTAGCATTAAAATACTGAGAGTTGCATTATAAAAAATCACTAATAAGAGGACAAGTCAGGAAGGATGTCCAGTTATGATTAAATAACTCACAGTTTTAAACTTGTGCATTTCCTGAGGACTTTATGGGAGAAATATTCATTCAGCTGTGTTGAATGATTTTATTTAACTTGGAAAGGAGGTTAAGGAAAAAAAAGCAATAACCAAGAACCAGCATATTTATAATGCAGACAACTGTATTTGGGGGCATGGGAAATATCAAGGTTCTATTTTTATGGATGATGAAACTGAGTCACACCAAGGCGTGTCTCTTTCCATGTTGCCAGTCGGGGGAAAGCAGGGAATCTAACTCGTGGTTTCTGCCTCTAGTTCTAGTTGCTAACACTTTTCAAAAGCTTCTTTTCAGAGATAGGACTTTTAAATCAGACAGCTGGAGATCAGCTCCTTCTTAGCTGTCAGATTGTGAGCTGCATGTGTTCGTGCCTGATTGTTGACCCCTCTTGGAGCAGAAGCATTGTGAGGAATGTGCCCTTTTCCAGCACTCTTAGGGGGAAAACACAGGGAATCTGGCAGGGAGAAAGCTTCACAGGTTGCTGTTAGAGGCCATAAGCCGAATTTCCAAGGGAATGGAGACCTGCAGTAGGATATATATTTTAAAAATTTGCTTTATTTATAAAAGAAGAATTTAGATACATTCTTTTATATGTATGCATGTATTTTTCTTTAAAGAAAATGCGTGTTCCTTGCTTTTCCTCGTTCATGCATTTGTGAGTAAAAACAGCTGAGTGTAGAATGGAAATTAAATTTGGGCAAAGTAGGCTTCCAGACCCATTGTTACAGGAGCTAGAGAGTCAGTTGCTGGTCTCTATGATTTTCTTTTCACTTGTAGTTAATTCTGAAGATGCTTTTGTGGGAGCCCAAAGTATCCACATCTGACCTTGGCGAGGAAGGTGGGCGCTATCCTGAGGACTGACAATGGGCAGTGGCCTGGCCTCCTCAGGGTGGGGGCTGGAGGGCTGTGTTCTCTTCTTCAGAAGATGCATTTTGGTTTGTGAGGAGCAGATGCATGGACACCCTCCTCGCTTTAAGGTGTGGTACAGTGTTCTATCCAGGTGAGTGAAAAGATCAAGAGAGCTAAAGTATGGGCCCAAATTGCGGTGACCCTCCCATTTTGTTTTGCCAAACTCTTTAAGTCTTTCTATTTTTCCTCCTCTTCCTCTTTTTCCTTTCTCTTGGTCTTTTGCCTCCCCTGATAAGCTGCTTGGTGCTATCTAAGCATTTAAATGTTCACTACTTCATCCAGTTGGAAATTGTCCATCCCTTTTGGGATAGTTAAGAGCCTGATTCTAGGAAATGGCCGGGTTCTAGAAGCTAAAACAGTCACACACTGAAAGTTATATATTTGTTTTTAGGGACAACATATACAGTATTTGGAAAAATACTATTATGTGAAAACAAGACTTGACTTAAAAATTTAAATTTAAAAAATTTAAGGTAAAGGACTTTCAGATACATTTATTAGTAAATTAACATTGTAGCACCTCAAGGGGTGCTCAGCCTCAGTTTGCTGCCAAGGCTGAATAAATAAAGAGTCCCCTTTTATTTGCAAGATTTAAATTCTAGATCCATATTCATGGAACACAAAACTTTATTTACTGAATGCATTTTCTTTTGGGAAGAGTATACCTTCAATAGAATCAAAATTTTAAATAAATGTGTTAATCAGAAATAACAGAAGCACTATTCCAGAAAACAGTCAGGTGGTCTCCATCTGTGTTTCATTGTCACTGCATTGTGGTCAGACTTAGAAGAAAGAGCACCAGAGTCACTGCTAAATACAATGGCTTGCATTCAGACTCAAAATACTCTTTTTGTGTTTCTAGACCATAATTATAATATTATATTCAATACTATAGACCTATTTTATTATAAGGCGATATCATGATATTTCTGTATTACTGGTGTCATTAAGAATTTTGGAAAAAATGAACACAGAGTTCTGGAACACCAGTGATCCTGGGTACAAAAAAAATTATTGGAGGCTGGGAGTATAGCTCCTTGCTAAATTACTGGCTTCACAGTTTAACACTGAGAAAAGTACTATTTCAGAGTATCTGTAGTGTCAGTTTCCCATAATATTTCTTTTTGTTTCTTATCCACTGTTGCTGTTGTTAAGAGGTTGTAGGTAAATATAGTTTAAGTGTGCTTCTGTAAAAAACAAATACTTGTGGTATTAGGGCATCGCTGTGATAGTTAGCTCAGATCCTATGAGGCATGTCACAATGCTGTATCTCAAGAGAACTTTTGTGTGAGTATTGTTTGTTCTGTATATGGGACAAAGACTGAGGATTTCATTCCTTTGTGACATAATTGCTGTATGTAAGCAAACACTCAAAGTGAAGAGAAATTGGTGGTACTTATCCATTGTTTATTTTTCTTATCCTTTGCTTTCCTAGACATGTCTTCTTTTTTAAAGTCCTGTAGTTCTTTTAACAAAAAAGGTAACTTTTATCTCCTTGAAACAAAAGAGCAAAAAAAAAAAGTTAACTTTTCCACTTATGGGACCATTGTGATTTTTGTCATGGTCTTAAAACTGAGAAATTAAAAAAAAAAAAAAAAAAAGAATTCGTGAAGTCATGCAAAAAACTTAGAGGAGAAGCTGGTGTGGGACCACGAGGCAGGAATCACACACCTTAGTCCTCTTTTCATAATGAGGCAGGTATTATTACTGAACTTAGTGATTTTGATTTTTAGTTTTTGTTTTTTAGGGAATTTGTAAGAGAAGATAATCATAAAATTGCAAACTTGTGCCCAAATTGTAGGCCAAGTGGAGTGTTCGTCTTCACATTAGAGCTCTTGCAATCTGCAGGGAAACTTGTTTAGTTTTACTTGTGAGTTTGTGCATCAGACAAAAGCCAGTCAAGTGGAAGAGAGGCCTGCATGAAGTGCTTGGGTGCCTTGGCGATTGCCATGCTGCAGGCGTTCTTCCAGTCTGCTAATAGATTTCCCCAGCTCCGCGGTGCCAGGTGAAAATTTCCTCATTAAGAAGAATTTATTCCATTTCCTTTTATCATTTATTATTGAAGACCAAGTGTGAGTGGAAGAAGCTTCAGAGATGACAGGGTAGAATTTTAAACAACAACAAATCTACGCTGGAAGCGAAGAGGGAGGAGAAAGGCCTGTTTGTAACCCAGACAGCACACGGGAGACCTCCTAGCGGCTGAGCCATGCTGTCTGTTGGCTCAGTGGCTATGGCAGTGTGTAGAAGTTTGAATGTCTGGCTTTAAGGTGTTTTTTGTTTTTTTGATCCCTCTAAAATCTAACACTGTCATTTTGTTCTATTAAGTAGAGATAAACTGAATATTATGTAAAGGCCAACAGCACAAACCTTTGGTGCATTTTTGTTTGTTTAGATTGTATTATGCAGTGGCGAAAATCTAACTTTTGGAGACTTTGCCCTTGAACTCTGAAAGCAAGAGAAGCTGGTAGGGAATGTATGGATTTTATACGGTACAGTTCATAAGTATGGAGTTAACGTGTACATGTTTAAAAGACTAGAAAATAAAAAAGATGCTAGTATACACAAATATATACCAAATAATAGAAGAATACTTTAGTACACATGTTTTAAAACTCTGAGTTTTACTCACTCTGTTATTTAGCTGATCACGTTTTTATCTTAGAATAAGTCTCCTTTGATTTACAATATTTTACAAACACAGCATTCCTTATCGAAGCTTTAAGAAGCATTTTTAATTATAATTTTAGCATTTATATTCCTTTTAGTACTTATTCTGCTGTGAATTTGGTCCAAATTAACATTTTCACTTTGAAAAAAAAAATGTTATAGACTCATTCCTAAAATAAGATTCCCCTTAGCTTGATTTTACAAAAACAACAGTGACAGCCAAACCTTAAAAGATGGTGGAAGTTGTTTTGAGCAGACAAATTAGAGAACAGCCTGACAGTGGTAAATAAAGAGGATGAGCCCGTGTCTGACTCTCCACACTGTTAAATGGGCTTCATGTTCACTTAAGATTATTCATCCTGAATTTGACTCCAAAGAGGTTTAACCTTGTCTAAATCATTGGCCTAAAGCTAATGAATCATGTCTTCAAACTGTCTCTTCTTTTATTTTATTACAACGGGTCACAAAATAAAATCTTGTATCAGAATGAATTGGCACTGCGATCAATTTCCTCCACGTGTGGTGTTATGTCAGCAAGGCTTGTGTTATACCGGCGCAGAGGAGAGAAGAGGTTGGGAAAATCAGAGAGACTCAGCCTGTCCCTGTTACGGAGGAGTTAGGGTCACCTATGTAACACTGGTCTTTGGAATGTTATATTGGGTCAGGATCAACACCTATTTCTCAACGGGAGGTCTGCAAAGTGCTTTTGGGCTATTCAATATGTCTGAAGAGTAAAAATTAATAACCAGAGAGACTATGAAAGAAATAGCATAAAAAATATTACAATGATTTGAGTGTTATATAAACACCGTGTTTTCATTCAAGTTAAGGTAGATGAACACATTACTAATATGCCATGCTAATTTAATATGCTCAAAATTTCAAGGCACTTAAATATCATGTCATGTTATTTATCTAGTTATTTGCATATTGGGCAAGGTTAAAATGTTTTTGGTTTATTAGGAAAATATTCTAAGAATCAGCTAAAGAGTTTATAATATATATTGGGTGGTGTAGTTCAATGTATGTGTTTCAAAATCCCCACCTCAGGGGCCTTGAAAAGTGACTCTGCAGGAATAGTTTTCACCCTGCTCTCAAGTATCTATCACTCCTAATCATTCTTTTGTCTTACTCTTTCTCTTGCCAGTCTCTCCATATAAATAATGAGAGCTCTTTGGAGTGGGGGATTCTATGGCAGAGCTGCAACAACTGAGTTAGTCCTAGTGACAGATAGCTATTTATTTCTTGCTACCAGAGCTCAGCACAAAATTAATTCACTTCACTATTTTATGCAGAAGGCTAATGTTATTCGTCACCCTCTTCAATCTCTCCCTCCCTCCCTCCCTCCTTCTCGCCCTTGTTTCTTTCCTGCCTTTGCAGGTGAGAGTCAAATTTCTTTCATGACTAGAAAGAGAAAAATAAATATTTGCTAAAGATATGTGAAAATATACGCCATTGAATTCTTATGGTGAAAAAGAATAAGAGGAATTATGTATATTCCTGTGTCGAAAAGACTGTGTTCCTGAATATGGAAGTTGTGCATATTTATTGTATCTCTGTTAGAACTGTGAGGAATGAAATAGATTTTTAAAATATTTATTTAACATCATTATTTATACTTTTCACTTAAAGCAACATAGCAAAATTTTTTCATAGCAGTTTATTTATTTATTTATTTTTTTGGGCAGTACCAAGGGTGGAACTCAGGCCCTTGTGCTTGCCAGGCAGGCACTTGTGCTACTGAGTTATATCCCTGGCCCCAGCAACAATCTTTGAAAAACTGATTGGTATTCCATGTAAGAAGGAATAAAAATAAATCATTGAAGACCAAAACAAAATAAAAGAAAAGCAAAAAAACCTACAGCAACAAAGGGAAGCATGTGACCAAAAAAGCTAGGGATAAATGCATGACTCTTGCTTATTTTGGGACTAGAACTTGCATTTACGTACTGCTAATCCATAGTTGTAACTGTGAGTTTGATAGTTCGTCTGAATACATGTAGTATCTGGACCACTTTTTCTTAGGATTAGGGCTTTAGTAAGCTGAGTTAAATGGTCATCTATGAAGTCTTACCACATGGGTTTTGCTGTTGATAGTTTGTGTTTTCTTCATTGCTAGCCAGAAATGATGAGAAAAGTACCTAGAAAAAAACTGTACATGAGAGTTTGTCCAGTGGTATATATATATATGCATGATTTCTCTATCTAATTTAAGGTTTATCCTTATATTTTAATACATTTTAGATGATAGAAAAATATGTAGCTTTCCCCATGTGAATAAACATTATTATGGTTTGAGATCTACAAAAATTCCAATGCAAGATTTATTTTTAAAAGATTCTCATCTAAAATTCTATCATGGAAAAATAGATTATTTGTAGAGGTATTTGTACCTTGGGGCTGAATGCATAGTTACATGTAAATAACCAATTAGTTTAGGTGCAACTTGGGAAGAAAATAGAAATATATTTATTCAAAAAGTGGTAACGAAAAAATCTAGCCTCTATTTTTTCTTAAAACTAAAGAGAATAATAAATTTAAGAATGTTATCATCCTTAAAGGTCAGAAATGCCATGTGGATTAAAGTGTTTCCAGGCATCTGCGGAAGCAGGAAGCTCTTCTCCCCAGCCTGGTCTTGTCTACGTTTTTCTGCTAACGTCTCTCACATTGTGGGCACAGGGGTGGCTGCTGGTCTATGTACTCGGGCCTCCCTGAGGGTGAGAGCTCTACATTGCCCCTCCACAGTGTCCATGTAGGCAGCACAAGCCTGACACACAGCACATGCTCGCTCATTGTGAGAGTACAGACGGAAGGATGACAAGGAATGTGGCTTGCTGGTTGCCATCCCATGTCCTGCCCATTCTTTGTAGCTCTAGGCCCTCTGCATATTTTTGATACCTGGAAGGCTATTGTTGCCCTGAAGGCACTGCAGATACTGTTGCCCTTGCCTACGGCACATCTGTCTATAGGAAGCTGAACCTTATGGCTCCGTACAGCTCTGACTGTTACAGTATCTCACAAGCACAACCGCTCACACTGTTGTCTTTTTCCTTTGACCTTACAGTGCACCACACATCTTATCCCTCCATAAATTTTTTGACTCACTGTCTGCCACTGCATTGTTTCCAATACCATCTCAAGTAGCACTGGTTTATGTACTGTCTCAAGCAGCACAGTCCACTAGAAAGTCCTATAAGGCGATCTTCACTAACCCGCCATCTGGTACAGTAAATTCTGGTCACATGTGGCTATTGAGCACCTGAAATGTGCCTAGAATAACTGTAGATCTAAAGTTTTGATTTAAAAATTAATTAATTTACCTTTAAGTTTAAGTAACCTCATGGCCAGTGGCTACCATATCGGACAGCAAAATTCTTGATTATATTGCATATGGCTTGGCATGTATTTTAAATAATAATATCAGATTGTAGGTGATGGGGAGATAGCTCAGTAGAATAAGTGCTTGCCTGGCAAGTGCAAGAGCCTGAGTTCAATTCCTGGTTCAGCCAAAAAAAAAAAAAGTTAATAATATCAGTTTATAATCAAGAATTTAACAGAAAAACATGCTGCTTTGAAAAGATTATCAAAAACTTGGTAAGATTAAATTCACAATACAAATAGAAGAATAAATGATTAAGTGCTTTGGGAGAAATAATGCACTGATTTGAAACAGAAGGAAATTCAGATACAATAGAAAAAACAAATGAGACTTGACGGTGGGAAAATTGAAATCAGTACTGATACTAGATAGTCAGAAAAAATCATTATATGGGCCAGATTGACTGTTTCTTCTCCAAATTCAGAGTATAGATTAATTACATAAAAAGATTAAAGATTAGGATGATCAAGAAGCAAGAGATTTGCATTCTACTAACAGGATTTCATGAGAATCCTTAATACAGTATAAGTTAGACCTTCTGATAATATGCTATTATACATTACATTCACTGTATTGACTATTGAACTGCTATAACTGAATTTCATTGTATTGACTATGGTTTGAAATAGCCTGTAAGTATGTGTTAGGAATGTTCTACAAGAGTGTTTTATTCTTCTTTATCTTTCCTCTTGACAAATTATGTTTCTCTGCATCTTAAAAATGAAGGCCAGCTAAATAGCTCAGTGGATTAAAGCGCTTGCAAGCAGGCACAGGGGCCAGAAATAGATCCCTGGGCCTGCTGTGCCAGCCCTGCCTCCAGGGCACGCTGAAACAACCACTGACTGGGGGTGGTGGCCCAAGCCTGTAATCCCAGCTCTTGGGAGGCTGTAAACAGGCAGATCACTAGGAGTCTGACTTGAGCACCCTGAGACCCCTCCCTAAAATACAGGAAAAAAAAAAATCTAGTTACAAGCTCATTTGAACTGCTTCTTTGTCTTTTCTATAAGGAAGAGTTGTAATTTTTTATTCATTGAATAAATATTTATTGAATGCTGTCTATGGCTGGATAATGTCATTGGTTTTGGGAATAATCCGATAAGTGATCCAAATGTGTTCTTTGCCCCTGTGGAACTTAAACGTAGAAAGAAAAATAAACACATCTGGAAAATAAATGTTAAAAAGATTAAATGTATCAGGTGACAGTGACATACTGAGGAAAATGCCTCTGACTACACCAGAGTTCTAAGGAAAAGAATCAGGCACATTCCAGGAAGAGCTGGGCTGGGGAGAACAAACTCAGTGGCTTCATTTCAGCTGACATTGAAGGTTGGTTGAGAGTTCCAGGAGACAGGGATTGCTCAAAGGTGTGTCAAACAGCACTATAGGCAAGAGAAATAATACAACATCTAAGAAATAATACAGAAATGAGAATGCAAGAAAATTAGGAGACATCTAGCTGCTATGGAGAATAATTATAAAACCGCAAAGTTCTCTTCTTAGCTAGACAGATGTTGAGACAGACAACTAGACAGAGATGGAGGCAGTGTATGGAGGAGGGAGAGGGCTCAGTTAGAAGCAACACTGGGATGGTGGGTGGGGCCTCTCAGGCTATGTCAAGAGCCTAAGTCCAACGCTGGGGAAGAGATGGATTTGCAAACCATCAAACAGCTGTGTTACTTAAGCCCATGACTGTGGCTCAGTGTATAGAGTAGAGAAAATAGCTAGGCTAAAACAGGTGACCAAGCCTTAGGGAAAATAGTAAGTAGTCATAAAGAAAAATAACATGGGAAATAACAGTAGAAACCAAGGTAGTTATGTTTGGGTATGATGGGATATCAAGAGGTGATGATATAGTGTGGAAATTGAAAGCTGATTTAGAAAACAAAGTCCTGAAATACTGTTGAACAAGAAAAAAAAATGCCAGAATAATAGATTTCAAAGCCAAAAATAAAATAAAGAAATAAGACAGGGTGCATAGGATGTGAAAGTAGAACTCTGAGGAGAGTCGGCCTGGGCAGTGCAGGAGACTTTATCATAGAGGATGCAAGGTCTAGCTGGCCAGTTATTTTTACATTTTTAAAAGATGAGGACACCTAAGAAAGTTTGCCAGGAGAAACCAAGGAATCTGTGTGGCCTTTTGAAATGGCACAGTTTAGCGCTTCTGATTGTGTTTGTTTTGAAAACCAATGTTCTTTGCTGTTATATTCCAGTGAATCCATTTCTGAAGAGACCCTGAGGAAAGCAAAGGAAATTGGCTTCTCAGACAAGCAGATCTCCAAATGCCTGGGACTGACTGAGGCCCAGACGAGGGAGCTGAGACTGAAGAAAAACATCCATCCTTGGGTTAAACAGGTGAGCGTGTCCCCCATTCTACCCAGGATATTTTTGAGGAAACATAGGCACCAACGCACCGTCCCATTCCCAATAAAAAGAAAGGCATGTGTGGAAAGCGAGCCTGGTTGTGTGATCGATGCTCATGACGTCACCGGTTTTATTTAGTCCAGGAATGACTTATACCTCAAGGAAGGAAGAAGAGTGGGCAGAGAGTTGGAAAAATAATGAGGAAATACCCGATTTTCCTAAATAACAGGAAAAAAAAAATCAAAATGACCTCTCATTTGTTTTTTGACCTGTGGCTAAATATATTTGTAATAAGTGAAGTCATTAGTGTAATAATAGAAGGACCTGGAATACCCTAGCATGATGGGGAACTTCTTGAAAATAATAGTTATCTCCATCAGCACTTAGATTTTACAGGGTAATACTTTATTTTAAGTGCCCCATCATTATGGTTCATTTAGTATTCATTGTGATAGGACTGGGCTTAATGAGGTCATCTAGTATTCATGACAATCACACATGGATGTTCAAAGGTGTATGTTCTTTTTTTCTTTCAGCTTTTAGTGCAAGAAATGTCTTGGTTTGAAGTACTACTGGCTACTTTTTGTTCTTTAAGAGAACTGACCTTTTTCTGTGTGCTTGGGGTATGGGAGTGTGGTTACACTTAGGTCTCAACTTGATGCTAAATATTTTCTGCTCAGTAATTATTATTATTGTATTTTAGTACAGAGCCCACAGGGTCTACAGGGTCTCACTATGTAGATTGGACTCGTAGTGACCTGCCTGTGTTCAGCCTCCCAGAAGCTGGGATTATAGGCATGCGTCAGCACGTTCAGTTTCAATCGCCACCTCAGAGCACACTGGGGGTGGGGTAGGCATGGCAGTCTGGGGAATTAAACCTGGCCCCTGCATCTACTTAAGCAGATGCTTCAATCCACTGAACTATTTGGCTGGCCCTTCTACTCAGCAATTATGATCTTTCTTCCTGTTCACCTGTCTTGTACCAGCTTGCCCTATCAGCCTCAAATTCTTGCTCATTAAACTGAGCTATTTGGCCCTTGAGAACAGAATTGATTTACTTTTTCTCAACGTCTTCCATGAGATTCTGATCTGTCTGTTTATGGTATATGGTATCTATGTGATCTCATTTCTTTTAGCCTTTGGTAACTTGCATCCTATGTGTTAATCTGCAAACCAAAGACGTCTTTATGGATGTAACATTTTTGCTCTGCTTTTAGGTTTCACACCCATGCTTTCGATAGCTGGTGGAGTTAGTTTTCCTGGAACTAGTAGGCCTTAAGATCATCTCCTCCTGTTCAAGAGAGACGGTGATCAAACGGTGCTCTGGGGTCTATGCAGCTATTTATCACTTCAGTGATAACTAGATTGTATTGCATTCTGTCTCCTTTCATTTTCAGAATTAGAAAGCAAGCACAAGCAAGATAGCTCAGCAGACTAAGCACTTGCCCAGGCAAGCACAGTGACCGGGTTCCATAGTGTACCACATGCCACGCAGGCCCCACCCCCAGGGGGTGTTGTGCCAGCCCCTGAGACAGAGCATAATGGTACATGCCGTGATCCCAGCGCCGGCGAGGCTGAGCCAGGAGGATCACTATGAGTCTGAGCTGCATAGTAAACCATGTACCAAATACATTTAAAAAATGTACCAAGAATTAGAAAGCAATTAGTTCTCACATAGGTTTTCGTGTCTTTATCTTTGACAGTATTAGATATTAAAGAAATATGAAACCAGAACACAAAAAACTCAGCTTAAAAAATTACAACCAAAAGAGGGAGTAAAATCATTAACTGATTTTTCTTTTGCAGATTGATACACTGGCTGCAGAATACCCATCTGTAACAAATTACCTGTATGTTACCTACAATGGTCAGGTAAGAACTGCCAAACTGTCTTTTACAGAGAGTTCTAGATTTAATAGCTGAGCCATATCAGGGAACACATACTTTTCATCTTTGGTTATTTAGTGATGTTGGTAGTAAAACTGACATCATGTGGGTCAGATGTAGCGATATGTCTTTCTATTCATTTTTGAACAACGACCTTAAGCTAGTGGAGTAACAAAAGTAAAATACAAACACAGTGCTTACATGAGTGTAAAATTTTTCTGTGTTCTCATGACTATTTCATTTGCTAATACTGGGCTAAATCAATTCGCACAAGTAAATGAAATTTGTACAGTACTTTTCACTAGTGGGTTTCCTGTGCTAGGAACATGTCTATGAACAAAAGCAAGAATGAAAAGATACACTTACACACAATACAATTGGCTCAATTAAATGGAAGAAAAACATACCAATTTCCACTTTCTCTTCTTTTTTTTTCCACCCCAGGAGCATGACATCAACTTTGATGAACACGGAATGATGGTGCTGGGCTGTGGTCCATATCACATTGGTAAAGATGACTTCTATTCATATTTGTATAATTTCACATACTGATTCCATTTTATTAGAAAGACGAGAAGCAAATGCCATTACAATAAATGATTGGCAAATCTGGAAGTTGAGGTTCAGAGAATTAAAATTCAAACTTGCATAGTGGTTCAGCGGTGGTAGAGCTGAAACAGATCTCAACTACAAATGTAATCTCAGCTTGCCATTTTTTTTTTAATCCCTTTTATCCTTATCAAATGAATCAAGTCTCTCACTGAGGTTGGAGACGAGACTGAACTTTGGCTATGTCTTCTGGCTATATAGGAACTATGTCTTATAATGTAGTTCCTTATAAGGCTCTAAATTTACTAAAGGACTTTATTGCAGATATACATTCTGCCCTCCTATAGGTCTTCTATTTGTATCACATGGACAGAGTTTGTTTCATTGGTAGGTAAAGAATTATACAATCTAATTAAAATATATTGCATAGAGATTATGACATTTTTTCTCCGGTTAATTAAAATTAGATGCTTAGTCATGCTCAGATCTATTATGGTTGCTAGTTAAATGGATAGTGATATTCATGAAGAACATTTTGTATTTAGTTATTAAAAAGCATTATAATAGGGAAATGAAAAAGATACATTTTAGTGGTCTTACTCTGTTTCTTTGAGCATAGTTTTTACAATTAAGTAGGTGCCTCAAAATATACTGGTTTTTACCAAATCTTAAAGTAGAACAATAATATCATTTTAACCACTTTAATCACTATCTTGTTATATTTCGGCTACTATAACACAATATTTGAAGCTAGATAATTTATAAAGATTGAAAACATTTCTCACAGTTTTGGAAGGTAGAAAGTTCAAGGACAAAGGGGTAGCAAGTTCAGATATCTATTGATGGTTGGGTCTCTGCTTCAAAGATCACATCTTGAGACCTGCATTCTCTGGCAAAAAAGAATGCTTGTCCTCATTGGGAGAAGGCAGACAGGTACAAAGGGGTCAAACTCTCTCCTAAGGCCCTTTTGACAAGGGTTTTGTTTAAATACCTCTTGAAAGGCCCATCTCACAGTAATGTTGCATCCATGAGAAAATGTCCAGCACATGAATCTGAATTCTTAGTCAGACCATAGCAGTTACCTTATGGCATAATGGTTTAAACATCTTCCCTAGCATATATCCTTCTTCTCTCTAGATCTTTTTTCTTTACCTTCTGTGTTACCTAATGTATGCAACAATGCTGCATGACTGGAGGATACAGAAAAGACTATCAGTGCTATTTTTTTTTTTTTTTCAGAAGTGGGGATTGAACTCAGGCCCTTGCACTTGCCAAGGAAATGCTTATTTCACTGAGCTATGTCCCTGACCCCTATCAGTGCTGTTAATCAAGTGTATATTTACATGATAGGGAGAACTAACATGCTGCTAAATTTGGATCCTGTATTTTTGAGAAGATTTAAGTGCATAAGGCTTTTAGTTCTTGGACTCCCAGCAGAGGTGGTATTTTGAGACATTTGCTTCATTATTATACTCCAAGTTACTAATAAAAGGTCACTCACGCTGTATGGGGTGGCCCCTCAGGCTTAAAAGGATATGCATAGGAAGGATAGGTCTTTCTCATCAATAAAGACATTTCAGGAGATATAAGGCACTTTAGGGATTGTGGTTTAGCTCTTAAACAGCAGGTTAAGTGGAAAGACTGAAACAAGAACTTGAATATTTTGGCGGCTAAATTAACTCTCAGGAATTGAGTTAAATGTGTTCACTTTGAACTTCTTTTTTGTTAATTAGGTTTATTTTTATCATTAAAATTATCTCCCATTAATATTGTTTCTCTAAATGTTTTAAATATGGAGATTGTCTACTGCAGAATCTGCAGCAGCAGAAAAGCCAATATTTCATTGATATTTCAGTTAGAACCTGCTTTAAGCAGCATTAATACGATATCTCAAAGATCTGAAATTCATGTTTTGAAGTTTTCAAAATTAAATTGAAAGGCTTTTGTTTCCTCTTCCTGGACTGGACTAGCATTATATATTTTCTCTGCTTTTCTTTGCATTGTAACTTCATGCTTCTCTGACCTCTTTTCCTAATCTCACTTTCTCTACAGGCAGCAGTGTAGAATTTGATTGGTGTGCTGTCTCCAGCATCCGCACACTGCGTCAGCTTGGCAAGAAGACAGTGGTGGTGAATTGCAACCCTGAGACTGTGAGCACTGACTTTGATGAGTGTGACAAATTGTACTTTGAAGAGTTGTCCTTGGAGAGAATCCTAGACATCTACCATCAGGAGGTAAAAGACAAAAAATACATGCAGTAGATACTTTGTACATAGTTCTATTCATGTATGTAGGTTTATATTGTTCTTCCTAGGAGAAAGAGTTGCCAGTGTCTTCCATTGGCTAATGTCATACTGACCTTAAAAACAAACAAACAAAAAAGAATAAAAAAAAAGGAAGGAAGGAAGGCAGAAAGAAAGAAAAAAAGAAAGAAAGAAAGAAAGAAAGAAAAATAAATCATTCTAGTTCTATAAACTTGATGATCTGACCTGGAGTGACTGTTTTCATGTCAAAATCTTATTTTCTTTCTAAGTGTTAAACTGTTTGGTAGCATATTCCAGCTAGCTATTAACTAGTACAAGATGACCTCTCATAGATATCTTGCACAAGCACTGAATTAGTCACCTAGAGATTTAATAAATAGCTTCTTTCTTGTTCATATGACATGGTTTAATGATCCATACTTCCCCCAGAAGGCACTTGTTCCCGTGTTGATTCCTTGTTCTAGCAGATGAAATTCTTGAGTCTTCATTCCAAGGCCAAAGGGTTCATTTTGAATGATTTTCATTCTTCTGTGGCCTTTTCTTCTCATGACTTCTCCAACCCCACACAGATATGATTGTAGCCCCACTGTGGACTCCAATGATTGTAGGTTACTGTGAGTCTGTGCAACAACTAAAAAATATCTATTGGAAACTTATAGAATAATTTCCAGTAATTTGATGTTAATATAGTCAATTTCTAATAATAGATAGCCATCTCTGTATGTATTTGTTGGAGAAAAAAATACCAAATTGAAGCAATAAAATGTAATTCTAGCTTCAACCTGGTAATTCACTGTTCCACCTGAATTGTGCATTTCACATGAATGCACAATTATGCTACATGTAGGTACAGTGATGGTTACATGGAATTTGTGTTTGAAATCACACTTTAAAGTGTATAGTGCTACACAACTCGGCAAACATAAGTACCTACCTGGCAAGCACTAGGTCCTGAGTTTGATCCCAAGTACCAAAAATATATAAATAAATAAACTATATAGTATATAGAGCTAGAATAATGTTGTGATTTTATTATTATGAAGAAAAATAGACAACTTTGGGAGGTCTAATTATCTATTTAGGCCTGGTGTGCTAGTCTGAATGCAATGTGATGTGGTTTAATAGAAAGAAAATATGCTTTTGTGTTCTTCTGTGCAACAGTTTTCTTAATAATTCTTTAATATCTATTTATTATAGAAGGATGGCCATTGACACAAGTGCGTTCTACAAATATTTCTTGAGCAGCTTGTAAATGTCAAGTTCAGTGGAGTGTACATCTATAAGACCAGTTAAGATATAAAACTGAGATTCATGATATGAATATGTGAAAAATCAAGTACTTGCTTTAAAGATATAAAAAAGCATTGGTAGTAACAACAGCAAGCATTTTACACATTATTTCCCTGTGAATAACTATATCCAAAAAAAGTGATTGCCTTTGTATATGTTAATGAGACTCTCTTAATATGTATGAGCTATCATAGGAAATGTAAGCTGACCCAATTTTCATTTAAAATAATATAGATGATGAGGTTAAAGTCTTCTTCAAGAACCAATGAACAATATTCCCTTGATGCAGTCTTTGGATGCTGTCACAGGAAATGTTCTATAGCATATCACACATACATGTACGGATCGGTCTGTGTTTCCTTTTATGAGGTTGCTGTGTCTCTTTGGAGCAGACTCTGTAATGTTACCCTGGTGCCTCTCCTTGGAAGGATGCCTGCCCTGGCAGGACACTGCTCTTCTAGCTTTGATGCCATTTGTGGTATTGAGGGCTCTGTTTAATCAGTAGTAAAAATACATCTAAACTTACTGGAAAGAGCACTTGTAAGTCACTGGCTGCATGGGACAACAAAATGTGGGAGGGTCTCCTAATCTGGGTCTTTTGGTTGAGTTCTGGGCTCCCCCCCTAGGCTGTTTCCATGGCAACCTCTAACTACAAGAGATGGAGAAGTGGGAGGAAAGACTTGCTAGGTAGTGTACATAAAGTAGAAAGAGATCTTGGATGAGAAGTACTCATGCTATTTTCGGTTTGCTTTAATTTTTTTAAAAATAAAGTATGATGGCAAAATGTAGTCTTCTGATGCTTAGACATCATGCACACTAATATAGTTTTTGTTTCTTTGCTTTTTTGGCATATGGAGAAGGGCCAGTTAGTGTCTGCCATCTACAAGGCTTTAATCAATATTTTTTCTGGATAATAGTTTTGCTTCAGGTGTATTTTGCCCCTTGTAAAGCAAAAATGGGGGACTGAGGAGATAGCTCAGTAGATGAAGTGCTTCTCTGGAAGCACAAAGGTCTGAGCTCAATCCTCAGTTCTGCCAAAAAAAAAAAAAAAAAAGCAAAAAGGTGTTCTCAAAATATTTTGAGTTGAATGACTTAAAATTATTACATTGTTCATGAAGGGTGTAGCACTATGTTTCACTTTTCCTAGACCTATTGGCTGGTGATATATTATTCAATTATCTTTTCAGACTGCAATGTGAATATAGATAACACATGCGTCTGGTTTCAAATTTAGAATTCCCCTTGATTTCTTTGGAGGTTCATGGTTTGGAAAGTTACATGAACCAACATTAATTTTCTTTTGTATCCATTGCTCATATAGGGCTCATTTCTCAATTCTTTTTGTGTTTTTAATTAAAAAAATCTGATTTGTGCTGGATAGAATGGTACACATCTGTAGACCCCGCTACTGGGAAGCTGAAGCAGGAGGTCCCCTGAGTCCAGGAGTTTAGCATCATCTGGAGGTATAAAAGACACCATCTCAAAAATGGTAACAACAAAAAAAATCAAAACAGATTTGATTTTAAAATATTCAGCAATGTTTCTGGCATCTGTTGACATCACAGTTTGAGTCCTACTTTGATAATTTTTTCTTTTTCTTTCACTGCATCCTTTGCTGAACTATATGTCATAAAAATATAGTCTAGGGCCAACAACATAGCTTAGCAGACTAAGTGCCTGCTTAGGCAAGTATAGGGACCAGAGCCCAATCCCCACGCACCATAGTCCACGCCAGCCCCACACCTGGGCACGCTGAGCTGGCCACAGAGTCTGGGAGTGGTGGCACACACCTGCAATCCCAGGGCTGGGGAGGCTGGAAGCAGGAGCAGGAGGGTCACCAGGAGTTGCAGGAGTAGCAACTGCATAGTGACACCCTATACCAAGTATACATAAGAAAAGATAATAAAAAGTAAAAAATAAACTGAACTTTGCATAATGGTTTAATTATCCCTATCTATGTATAACATATGTATATATGTATATAGATATACAGTTCTACATCTATAATAAGGGGTAAAATGGATGCATTAATTACAGGTATTAACGATAGGAAATCTTACTAGAAATTAAAAGCTCTTTTACTTATCACCCAGAAGAATGTTTTGTAAATTAATAGCATGTTTCTTATTGTCCAATATTAACTACTGGTGAAAATAGTTATAAAAGTAAAGTTAGCTTTACTTTTGGATGTTTGGTGTATTATTGGGCTATTTTGGAACCATTTGTTTTTAATTATAATTAAATATAATCCTAAGGTTCTACCTGAAATTTAAACATGTAGTACTAAAATTCAAATTACTATAAGCAAGATGCTTCTCATTGGAAAATGTATAAATGATGAAATTTTATCAATTGGAGACCAGGCAATTTCAAAAATCAAGACCATTCTTAATGAAGCAAATGTAATTTATATTAGTAAGACAAATTTTCTCACATCACACTTCGAATAAAATACACCACTTAATCAGGGCTAACCAAAATGATCAGTGTCTCGAAGAAATTATGATGATCTCAAAATAAATTAGAAGCATACTCACTTTTTCAGTGTATTTGGCACAGGGTCTTCAGGATCTCACTACACAGAGCAAATTCATAGTGATCTGCCCGTTTTCAGCCTCCCAAGAGCTGGGATTACAGGTGCATGCACCACACCTAGTCTCAGTTGCTGTCTCTGTGCGCCCTGGGGACAGCACTGGCATGGTGTGGCATGGCATGCTGGGATCAAACCCCAGTCCCTGCACCTGCCTAAGCAGGTGCTTTAGTCTGCTGAGCTATTGAAGCATATTATTTTATTTCCTTAGTGTTCAAAATAGGTTTCTTGTGTGACTGCAGTTTATTGTTTCAGAAATATTCTTGTATAACTTTATCTTATGACATTAGGTTTAAAACAGGCAACTAAGATAACCAAAATGGCACAGAGGCAAAAATATAGCTCAGGAGTAGGTTACATGCCTTCCATGCTTGAGACCTTAGTATAGAAAAAAATACAGCATAATTTTAGATTGAATTTTTCCATGTGACTTTCCAATACTAACTTGATCTAGCAAGTATGTTCTTACACCAAATCCATTTTTCAGTATGAGCAAAATCTGTACTACTCCATTGCAGTCTCCCTCTATTTTATTCCCAGTGGCATTATTTATCTTCCTAATGTTGATCTACATATCTGGAGAACACTGGGGAGAGTTAAAAGTTCTTTTATTTATCACTTTTCCAAAAAAATGTTTTACAAATTAATAGCACATTTCTTACTTTCCAATATTAATTGCTAATGAAAATAGTTATAAAAGTAAAGTTAGCTTTACTTTTGGATGTTTGGTGTATTATTGGGCTATATATGACTATTGGACAGATAGGATAGTATGTGACCATATGTGACTAGCTATTACTTAGCTGCAACTGTTTAATAAACTGTAGGATTGAATTCTAGAGATTTTAGTTCCATTTCAGATTTGAGCTCTTTATTTGCTAGGTAAAGGATGTGGGCTAGCCGGGCGTGGTGGCGCATGCCTGTAATCCCAGCACTCGGGAGGCTGAGGCAGGAGGATTGTTGTGAGTTCGAGACCAGCCTGAGCTACAAAGTGAGCTTAAAGCCAGCCTGAACTGCATAGCGAGACCCTGTCTCAAAAAGACAAAAAAAAAAAAAAAAAAAAAAAAAGGATGTGGGCTAGTCAGCTCACCTAAGTTTTTGTAGCTGTGTATTGGGTTTATAGAAGCCGCCACAAAAGTATACTGTGAAGATCAAAGCATAGTCCAGAACCCATAGTAAACACCTCAATAAAAGGCTGCATCTATTATACTTGTCTTAAAAGTTATTATTTTCTTAGAAAATACAGTTCAATTTGAAAGAGCTATGTGGAAAAATATTAATGTGTCTATTAAAGAGGCTTAGAATTCAATGTTAAACTCCTCTTAAATCTGTGACTCCAACTTTTCCTACTTCTCTTTTAATTTTCAAAAATTATTTTCAGGGGCCGGGGAGATGATTCAGTAGAATAAGCACTTCCCTGGCAAGCACAAGGGCCTGAGTTCAATCCCCAGTTCTGCCAAAAAAAAAAAAAAATTATTTTGAAGTCTTTCATTGGAGAATTTTCTGTGTACATGTATTTGTGTTTGTTTTTAAGACCCTGAAATATTGGCAACACTGCTAATAAATCAAAAATGGTAAGAAAATATTATACAAAGAGAATGGTTCTATTTAAATATTTTACACACAAATGTGTATACACACACACACACACACACACACACACACATATATATATATATATATATACACAGACACATTTTAAAAATCATGATAAAAGGAGCTGAAGCACACTTATAATATGCAGAATGATATAGTATTATTTTGGTATTGTTTATAATGCCTATAGGCAGTCAGTTTCAGGGTATTTGTTTAGGTGGCACTATACTTGCTTTCATCACAGAGAAATTAGCCTCATACCTTCTAAGAATGTTTCAGGACAATCTGAAGTAATGACAAAATATATCTGGCACATTACTTATCACTTTGGAAACTCTACTAATATTCATCAGTGGGTCATTAGGGCAAACACAAATTGTGCCAAGATTAATGGGCTATTGGATATAGTATTTTTGACAGCAATAATCATGTCTTATTTATAAGCTCACAGTGTTTATTACATTTTTAATATTTACTATCTTATTTCATCTACACAACAATTATGTGCCATGGAAAGTGTTAATTATGCTAATATTACAGGCAGGAACACTCAGTTTCTGGGATGTACACAGTGGGGTATATGGGGTCAAAGAAGGGGGGTACTTATCACTGCAAAGCCAACTCCCACACGATGCCTGACTTCTCCAGTTTTAGGGAGCTTGAAGATGTGGTGAGATAATTCTTTTTATCTTCAAGTTTCACCTGTTAATAGGAGATTTGGTTTTAAATAAATAAATCTTCTGCAAATCAAACATCCACACACTGCTTATGAAACAGGTGGGAAAGAAATAAGCACTTAAATGAGTTCCTGGGTACTGGGGACAAATGCCATGGGGACAGCAAGGGAGAGCAGCTGGTGGGTCAGACGGTCAGAACGCGAGTGAAGACTGTGGCTTAGTGGTGGTTCAAGGTTGGGTAAAGCAAGAAGAGAGAAGGAAACAGCAGCCTGAGAAGTTCTGGAGGCACAGTGTGCTGGTGAGAACGCATGTAGGTGGCAGGCAACAAGCGCAGAGCTGGTCTCTGGGGCTGAGTGAAGAGATGGTAGATAAGATTGAAAAGGCTTGAATTAACAGACGATAAGGAAATATTAATCTTGGGAAACCTTTGCATGGAAGAGTAGCTTGGTGAGGCAGTCCCGTAAAATGACTCATTTGAATAGAAACTGTTGGGCTTATGGGGTGCAGGACTTTAAGGGTTGGAAGGAGAAATCAGTAGCCATTTAGAAGGACAAGAATGGTCCGGGAAGTGCTGATCAAGCATGGTGCCTTTTCGCTAACTTGAGTTTTTAAACTGCTCATGTCTCAAGTGATATTCCCAATGGTTTTGTGAAAGTCTTGCATAGATTTTTAGCCTAGAATTATCGGAAACTAATCTCACTTATCACTTTGTGATAGAAGTTCATAGCATTCCTTGATAAGAGTGATGCGAATCACACAAACAGCTTGAGCATTTTCAGTAAGAGAATAGCGGGCGTCTCTGCGTTACTCCCCTCCCGAGGGAGGGCGTCGCTGCCGGGGCTGACCCTGTGGATGTCTTTTTTTCCAGGCATGCAGTGGCTGCATCATTTCTGTTGGGGGGCAGATTCCCAACAACCTGGCCGTCCCTCTGTACAAGAACGGTGTCAAGATCATGGGTACCAGCCCACTGCAGATCGACAGGGCTGAGGACCGGTCCATTTTCTCAGCTGTGCTGGATGAGCTGAAGGTGGCTCAGGCTCCGTGGAAAGCAGTTAATACTTTGGTAGGTAGAAAAGCGAGTGCCCCTTTGAAGAGCTACAACCTGAATATTAACTACTGCAGATGTTAACCCGAGGGCGGATGGAGGGGCCACTGGGCAGAGTGAAGATGCTGTACAGGGGCTGCAATGCCATGATTGCCCCTAAATGCTGATTATAAATAGATAGCGCTACGCTCATTAAGATTCAGTCAATGAAAAGAGGTTCAGACTATTTTTGAACGAGATCTGATATTTAGAATCAGAAACTAGGAATTTTATGTTACTCAATGTCCAATTTACATTTTAATGGAGTCTTTTGAGAGAAAGAATAAAGAGGTTAGGTTATCCTCTGATCTAAAGATCCCGGTCTGCATATTCTTTGCATATTTCAAACCACTCACACATTTTTTTTTTGTTGTTGTTGTTTCTACTAATTAGAATGAAGCACTGGAATTCGCGAAGTCTGTGGGCTACCCCTGTTTATTGAGACCTTCCTATGTATTGAGGTAAACGTATTGTTTTCTGAGACAATGATTCAAAAACTGGGAATTCAGAAATACATGCTGTGTGCTAATAGATTTAGGCTTTGATGCAGAGTAATTTGTAAATCCATCCACAACCTCCAAACCATCCCAGCCAGTCTGAAGACCACTGTTCAGTGCTTTTCCTTTGAGCGTCATAATAGGAACAAAGGACAGTACTACATCTAGCAGCACAGCTTGAGGCATCTCCTTGGCAACTTCTAGGGGGATCCAGAAAAAAAGAGGACAAGTAAACAAATTGGAAAGTCCCTTAACAGCATTTGTTTCCTGATATCTCTTGAACTATCAGCACCTTTTGGTACCACCTTTTGAGATCAGAGATTTTAATAGATGAATTAGAATGGCCAGGAACATGGGAAGTAAGGCTCTTTTATATAAAACCTTAAAACTAAGTTCTACCATCAAAGGAGAAGTTGTGAGTCATCATTGCTCCCTTCAGAAGTTACCACACATAAAAAATCACATCACTGAACAGAGGATGATAAGAGAAAGACAATTTGCTGTGCACAATTTGAAAGTGTAAATGGAATTTGAGATAGGATCCTTTAAAATAATGAAAAATTTCAAAGGAGGTGGAAAGATTTCCGTTTTTATTGAAATTACATTTTGTGTAAACCACGGTATGCTACTTCTACTACCTCTTTGAGGTATTAATGTAAATTAATTTAAACAACACATGGACATTTAAAGAAAGGATTGGAAAAAAATAGCTTCGACTATTGTAATTTCTTCTCCATTTTTCAGCCCATATCTTTGCACCACCTTTTATACCCTGAATTATTAGTACTGTAGTTCTAGCCTTCTTCTCATAAATAGTGAAGCAATTAAAGTTCTCTATGCAGAGATTTATAATAGAGTAGGAAAAGTAAAGATTACTTTTAAAAGAAAGGGAAAAGTAATTATTCTTCCTTATTTTGCCTTCCTTTTATTGCTTCTATATTCTTCCCCTCCCATCTCATTTTGGAAATGTCAAAATTCAGAGTAAATTGATTTCAGATAGCATTATTTCTGAAGTATTTAGAAGGAATGACACAGTTGAATAAGTTTCAATCAGCTACAGTGCATTATATTTGCAAATGTTACTAAAAATAATTGATTCTTTTATAATGAAGGCAGGAGAATGACCTGCTTTGATTATGTACCAGTGAGTTAAGAATAGTTGTTAGTATAAACTCGGAAGGAACATAGTTGGAGAAATTAGGCCCTGGGATGGATCCAGTCAAAGTTTAAGAATTACTTGGAGCCAGCAAGTCACTTAAACAATAAATCCAAAAGAGCCACCTTCGGGAAATACAATCTTTAGAGAAAGCTGGGGACCCTTCCCTAGTTCTGGCGACAGTTTACTTTCATCGATTATCCTGGTGATTGAATGAAGTCGCCATCTAGAGAAGTTACCTTTCTACTAAGCATAGAGACTTCCTGGGGCTATTCTGAGAGTCAGTCAGGGTTAAGTGCTTTCCTTTCACAGTGGTAACTGACACTAACTTGCTTTTCCCCCACTCTCTTCCCAGTGGGTCTGCCATGAACGTGGTGTTCTCCGAGGATGAGATGAAAAAATTCCTGGAGGAGGCCACCAGAGTCTCCCAGGTAGGGTCCCATTTCCTGTTGTGGATCTCGGCCTCTTTCATTAACTGGTGGCTTAGTCTGAGCTGCTTTCCTTTGCATGCACTGTTAGGATGATTTTCTAGTTTTTCCCCTTCTACCTATGAGTCTCCGAGAGATGAGCAAACTCACACGCTTTAAATTTTAACTAGGTTCCAATAGTTAGTGGAAGAGGAGTGTGGTGCATGTTTGGTCAAAACAGACCTACACATTTTTAGACTGCAAGGGTCTGAAAGGATAAGCATTCTTGCTAAAGGCTGGATATACATCCTGTGTCTCAGCCTGAGACACTGGTCAAAGAAGTCCCTGGATTCCACTCTCAAGTGCTAACCTGTCATTTCATCACTAGCCTGTGTGAGCTTTTCTAATTTTCAATTCTCCTGTCTGGGGAATTCACATTCCCCAGTCCCGCAATTTGAATAGTGAGTCTCCGCACTCATTTATTGAGTTTCTTCTCGATTTGGCATATTTCATCTGTGACTTGATAAAAATGTTTTTAATTTTATAGCGATAAAATTATACCACCCTTTACTGCCTCTAGCTTTTACTTTTCTTTTTGCATTACCTTGGTGTGATCCACATAGTAGGATTATTGATCTTCAGACCTTGTTCTGTAGAGGATGAAAGTAATGTTTTCCTCTTAAAAGCTTGCAAAAGCTAGTTGGGATTAAAAGAAAAGACTAACTCAATAGGCAAGTGGAATTTGGAGGAAGCTGAAGAGAGAAGTCAGCAGCACTTCAAAGAGAAACAGAGAACATGGGTTACACCTGTCACACCGGTGTGTGATAGTTGCTCCTGCAGGATGTTTGGGTAAGGAAGAGAATGGATAAAGATACAAGGGGTGAGAATGGGAAGAGAAGCCAAGTAGGTTTAGAATTCACACTGGTGTGAAAGTCAGATAACAGAGAAGAAAATAGTGTCAGTGGGCTGGTTTTCATTAACGTTTCCTGGAATGAGATGCGAACTGTCTTCTATGTTATTCCTTGCCAAGGATCCTGTACCTTTTGTGAGCGATCAGCAACTACCTAGCTAATGCCAGATGTGTTATTGAGGGAGGTTTCTCTTCCCTTTTCCTTTTTTGTCTGGAACTCTGAATCTCATAGGACTTCTGATTAGTAGAAAGAAATATATATTATATATTATATATTCTGTTAGTATATGGACAGAACTCAGCAAAAGTTAAAGTTTCAGACTAGAGATATTCTGACAATATTTCTTGGCTCAAGTCTCCCCATCAAACAACAGCAGAGTCGGGAATACTCCGTTCATTGTGCTTAGAATAAAAACAGCCTGTATCCCTCACCATTCTTCTATCTGTATGTTTATGCATGTGAAGTATCCGTTATCTGTTGGCACTGTTTTCCCTGTTAGTGGGCATATTCACAAATAACTTTCTCTGCAAGGTTTATCAAGACCGCAGTTTTTACAGTGAAATGTTGTGACCACTGATTATTGCAGTAGCAAGGAAGGATGCTGGAGCAGAGAGTGAAAGTCTTACTTCTCATCCATTAGGAAGTCATTTATAAATAGATGTCTGATAGTTGGCTCAGAGTGAACTGGGTAGAAGCTTTAAATTGTGTGTATCCTAGGAAGAAAATTCAGTTTATATATAAAGGCAAAAATGTGAGAAGAACATAAGTATCTAGAAATTAATAAACGATTTTTATATGGCTAAGACAAAATATGGTACCGATTTTTTTTTTTTTTTGTCTTTTTTGAGACAGGGTCTCACTATGCAGTTCACGCTGGCCTTAAGCTCACTTTGTAGCTCAGACTGGTCTCGAACTCACAACAGTCCTCCTGCCTCAGCCTCCTGAGTGCTGGGATTACAGGCATGCGCCACCACGCCCGGCACCTGATTATGCTGACTAGTTTGCAGTACTTCAGAAAACAGTGATTTTTTTTCAAAGATAGGCTGGCCTGAACTCACTATGTAGTCCTGAATCTCAAACTCTGGATTCAGTTTGTGTGGCCTCAAACTCCTGGTGATCCTTCTGCCTCAGCCTCCAAAGTGCTGAGCAAATGGGATCAGGAAGTAGAGGGAGGTCTGGCCAAGTAGCTCAACAGATTAAAGCACCTGCAAGCAGGCACAGGGGCCAGGGTTTGGATCCCCAGGCCTGCCATGCTGGCCTTACCCCCAGAGTACACTGAAAGGCAATCGAGACTGGATGTGGTGGCACATGCCTGTAATCCCAGCTCTTGAGAGGCTGTAAATAGGCAAATCATTATGAGTCCAATCTAATAGTGAAACGCTGAACACCCTGTAGACCCTTCCCTAAAATGCAAAAAAAAAAAAGAAGTAGAGGGAAGGGGAAAGTTGGAGGGAAGAAGAAAATGTGAAAGAAAGAATATATGTCATGTATATGTACCAAATACCCATGAAAGTAGTCATTATGTATTGCAAATGTGTAGAAATAAATAAAATGAAAGACTAAGTTATAGATAAGACTGGACTTGTGAGAGAGGTTAGTGGACTATCGGTGCTCATGGCCAAGCTGACATAAGCTTGGAGATGAATAATGACAGCAAAGCAGGAGAGAAACACTGAGGATGTGAACTGAAGGGAATTAGTGCATGCATGGATATTGAGACCCAAAGAAGAGAAAGGCTGACAACAGAGTTCCTGCTTTGGACAACTGGCTGGAGAGCAGGGCTATTTGTTAAGACAGGGAGCACTGGAGAGGTAGTAGAAAGAATGTATTAATTTTTGATCTTTTAGAAGTGATCTGCCTGTGAAGAGTCCAAGCAAAACATGATTTGAAGGCAGAGGGATAAGTTGATTTAGAATGGAGGATCCAGATCAAAGCTAGAGATAGATCTATGAATATAAGTTTTGAAATGCATAGATCACCCTTTGATTTGGAGTTTTGGTAGGGAAACAATCAGTGAAGGAGAGACTGGAGGGCAGAGCAACTGAGACAGAAGAATAAGAATATTTTTGGTCTGAGTACAAAGAGAAGAGCCAAAAAGAGGAGAGAACAGGAGAAAAAAAAATACATTAGGATGTAGTTTGTAGATATTAAAGGAGAAAGTATCTCAAGAAGACCAACAACATATAGTGGTGCTGAAAGGTTGAAACTCATTAAGAGAGTTTTCACAAAGCTATTTGCCGGCCAGGATGCTGGATACTGTTGTTGTCCCTAATCCCCAGATCCCTTAGCCAGTGGGAGCACCTGTCCATAGCTGCTGTGTTTCTGGTAACACATCCTAGTTGTGCTGTGCTCTGGACTTTTTCTCAAATAGGAGCCTCATTATGTGAGAGCCAAGGCCATTTGTAGCACATTTACCTTCAGAGTCCCAGGTAATGACTGGCCTTGCTTCAAGGGGGCACTTGGTGGTGCAATCCCTGCTCCAGATCTCCCTGTGGGTGGAGGCTGAATCCAGGCTTTGGGGATGGGTTAAGAGCTGAATGACAAAGCTGAGGAAAAAATGTAAAGGCAAAGGAGCAGAGACAAGGGTCTGGTAAGAAAGCAGCATACGGAGCTTTGTGGAGGATCTTCCTAAACCCAGCAGGTCATGAGTCAGCATATTCATTTAATTTGGAAAATCAGGTGGTGGTCAAAATGTGGAGTGATCCCAACACTGTCAGGAAGGAACTGAATGCAGGAAGCACTTCAAGGCTGACAAGGGCTCTGGAACAGCTGAGAAAGGAAGCACATTACAGTTTTACCATTGCTAGTGTCCTACTTTAAAATCTGGGTTTAGTGTGCTAACTTAAGGTATAGGATTTCATGTGTGGCCCTATCAAAGCAAAGCTGCAAGCTGTTTTCCTAAGCTGACTCTGGAAGGCTGAAGTGCCTAGAAAAGGTGAGGGTAGAAAGAAGTAAAGAACTTAAACCAATAATTATATATAGCTATAAACTAGAGAAATAGGCATGATTTTGGTAGCAGAGAAAGAAGTCGCATTCCACTTCTTTTTCAGCTTTCTTTTCTCTATGTGGTCTAGAAGCCAGCATCTGATATTTCAGAACTCATGTGAGGTTAGCTATGTACTCAGAGAGAGCTGCAGAAGGACCCAGTAAACAGAGCATCCTTATACTTACAAAATACCCTGGCTAGTGAGTTCATATACTGTGTTTAGCCTTAAGCCTCCTACAAGTGATGCCTTAGTACCTACCAATGGCCCATTAGTTATTTGATATTACACAAGTCATTTCAGCTCATGTTTCTGCTCCTTGATTTTTCTCATTGACAGGAACACCCGGTCGTGCTGACGAAGTTCATAGAGGGAGCCCGGGAAGTAGAAATGGATGCTGTTGGCAAGGATGGAAGGGTAAGAACTTCATTCCCATCTCCCTTCTTCAGGCTCCCATTAATTTTTTTCCTTAACAGTCTTGGGACATTCATAGAGTAGAATTCAGGACTTCTACCAAGCAGGTCTCTGCAACAGTGAAGAAGCTCCTCAGTCAAAAAAATTTCAAATGCACTGACATTCCAGCTGATGTGTCATGGATATATTTCCTGTTTCTTGCTGTTAGAATTTCTCTTTGATGATACTCAAAATTAATTATCATCCTGCACTCATCGTTCTTTTTGAATATGTTTTCTTTTGTCTGTAGTTTCCCTTTTATGTTTCAATGAAAATTATGAAAATGTAATCCGTTTCTTTCTGATTGAATCTCTATTTTTCCTCCTTGTTGATTTCCCACCTTCCTATGTTTTTTCTTTTTTTTTTTTTTGATTAATAAAAGGAAAAGAAAACACAGTCCGGTAAATAGGCTAATGACATAAAATTAGCTTACTGTGTCACATCTGGTATTGCTAGTACAATGAATGCCTCCAACTCCAGAGACAAAGGAAATTGTGAGAAGTACATTTACCCAAGTTTGCTAATTGTGTTCATAAAGGATTTGTGATTTATCGTGAAATACAGGAAGTGATGTTTTAGGGAGTACATGGCGTTTTATTTGCTACAAGAAAAACACAAAGTCACCCTTCATCTTTTGTTTGGTGAATATTTCAAAGCATAGCTGTCTTAGCCTCATCCCGTCACTGGATGGCAATGCCCGGCCCCCACAACTCAATGGAGCAGAGCACAGGTTCAGTCTGTTGTCATCAGGCTCTCAGGCAGAAGCAGGGTGGCAGAGGACATGGCGGAGAGAAGGGGTTCAACTTGCAGGAGACAGCGGGAGAAGGGGGGTTGGGGGTCACGACGCACCCTTTCCACTGACCCCCATGTTGATCTGCTTCACTCAGGGCCTGTCTCCTTGGCACATGTAGCTACTGAGCTCATCTGTAGATGAATGCACTGGCAAGAAGACATGAGAATTTGGAGTGACATGCTAGATCTCATCTGTAACAGCTGCCAAGAGCATGCACTCTGTTCTATTTTCCTCTTCACCAGATACCAGTTTAGGGCAGGGTATTCTTATCTTTATTTTCAATCATAAGATGAGATCTTACTGCAGAATCATAGAATCTTGATTTGAGGCAGTTTTTAGTGCAGCTTCTCAACTCTAGGGAGAGCAGTTTTCTTTACATCATCTCTAGACAGTGTTCATTTGATTTTTATGAACCACTTTGCTGTGTTAATATAGAGCACAAAATATTGTAAGTCTAATAATTTGTTTTATTCTGGTGGGGTGAGGTCTCAGGTATTTTCAATTTTGGGCTAAGCTTTGTTTTTCTGGAACTCATTGCAGATGAATTTGGTTGCTGGTGAGAAGGAAACAATAGCAGGGCCTGTCTCATAGATTAGGATAAAAGAGAGTGCATGTGAGGGCAGAAGTTTAATCTTTCATCCTTTTAAGCATTTTAAATATTTTACCACTGAGATACAAAATAAGAGAAATGTGATTGCATATCCATGGAAGTGGAGAGCATAAGGCTGTCCTAGAGACATCTGCACTTGTCCACATAATGTGCTGGCAGAGCAGTGCTGGTCGTCGGCCTGCTGTGGCTCCAGGCTGCCGGCATCTGAGTCTGCCTCAGCTTTTCTCCATTGCCAGCCGTTGCACATCATCTCATGTATATCTCATTTTTATACTTTTCTGCTGGATGGTTAAAACCAAGATAAAGCAAGACCTATGTAGTGAGAAATGTTACGTTTGTATCTGATGAGGTCAGTCAAATCCCCTCAAGATTTACCCCTGTACCTCACTCTGTAGATCCTTTGTCAGTGTCAGCCACATGGATGAGTCACAGCCATTGTTTGACCAATTTGCTCTCTGTGAAAGCCTGAGAGAATGTTTTCTCTCCATGTGACTCTCCTTAGGCACACTCTCCATCATTTATCACTTTTCTCTGTGTCCCCATAATCTCCTTGATCAGAAAATTGGGACACAACTTTATCCCAATAATGTAGGTTGCATGATTGAACCTACATTATTAATAGAGGTTAAAGAAATAGCATAGGTTCAGAATTCTAACCCAGGCACATACTAATCATATAAACTTGCTCATTTATTCTTACAGTGCTTTCATTTCCTTATGTGTAAAAAGAGGGCACAGATATGTTTTTCTTGTCTCCCTCTTCCCTTAGTCTTCAACTTCAAAGTCTCTTAATGGGATAAATTTATTGTCTAGTCCACCTAAGTTATCTCATTTGCCCAGCTAGCTATTCAGCTCTCCTGTCCTCTTTTTTTCACCTTTTTCTTTTTTTCTCTCTCTCTTTTAATGTATTTTAGTACAGGGACTACATGATCTTACTGTGCAGAACAATTCGTAGTGATCCTCCTGTTGTCAGCCTCCCAAGAGCTGGGATGACAGGTGCATGCCACCATGCTCAGTCTCAGTCGCCGTCTCCGTGTGCCCCGGGGGCAGGACTGACATGGCATGCTGGGGATCAAACCCTGTTCCTTGCATCTGCCTGAGCAGGTCTTTTTTCTCTTCTTATGTCTAAAAGATTCACAGTGCTTTATACATCCTGAAATTTCATATCCTCTCTTTAAGAGTTGGTATGTATTGGTTTAACTTTATTCCTTGCCTGTGATTCATACCCTTGCTAAGCAATGGGAAGAGGGAGACAAGCTCTTAACTACTGCCAGGCATCTCTGGAGACTGCCTGTCAATGTGGAGCCGCAGATGCCTTTTTTTGAGGCGCATCCTTTTGTTCCCATCAGGAGCTTAGCTAACACACTGGTCAGTGCTTGGGGCATCTCTTAGAATCAAAGGGATATATGAGGGAGTAGCTTCCTTGTGGGAGGTGCATAACAGCTCTTTCTCCAATCTTCTCTTGGCAGGTCATCTCCCATGCCATCTCTGAGCACGTGGAAGATGCAGGCGTCCACTCGGGAGATGCCACTCTGATGCTGCCCACACAAACCATCAGCCAAGGAGCCATTGAAAAGGTGATCATTTATAAACGAAAGTGGAGTGGGGAACAGCAAAAGATAAAAAAATCCTACAGGTGTTTTTAAACAATCCGATAACAACATAAGACATGCTCCCTGTAGAACTTAATTATGGTGGGATCTTTCTAGCCCTTAGCCAACTGAGTATTTTAAAGTTAAGTTATTTCCCAGCCCTCCAAGGCCTGTTTGGCTGTTGGACAGTGCAGTAGCTCTCAAACTGTAGTGTGTACCCAAACAACCTAGCGAGTTTGTTTGACTAATGCAGGTTTCTGGGCTCCACTTCTGAGTTCTGATCCCATAGATCTGGAGTGGGGGAGCCCCTTAAAATTGCATTTTTTCAAGTGGGTAAGGAGATGCTCTTTCTTTGGGTCTAGGGATCACATTGAGAAAACAGTTGCTACAAGTGTCACTCAGGCTAGAGGACCCTTTGTAGATATGCAGCATATCAGGTAACACTTAGAGCAAGTGAAGCAAGTGCACAGCAGTCACTTGCGGGACCTTCTAGAAGCTGTGCTTTCAGTCTTCACCCTCACCTCAAGTACCACTTTCTGATATGTTTTTTTGGCCCCTTGTGGAGAGCCATTCATTGAAAGAACTTTCCAGGATAGATTACTGGATCAGTACTCCCACTCATGGCTAGGTGTACATGTGTAACTTCTCATTTAAGTGATTCTTGAGGGTATCCCACTAGCCTTCAGGGATGTCAGAATCTATGCAGGCTTGTCTGTTTAAATGACCAAATGCTGAAGGTCTTTGTTCTAGAATGTGAAGGTAACAGGGTGCTTTGTAAAGTAGCAGCACCCCCCCCCCCACACACACACAAAGAGTCCTTGGGTGTTCACGATATTTCCATTTCTCACATCAGGGTAAATAACTTAAAAACTCAACTTTTCCCAAATTCCAAAGAGCTCAATGTGCCACAGAATCTACTTCCTTTCACATTCAATTAAATCACTGACTCTCTCCTATATCTGTAATGAGAGAAGAGCTCTTGCTTCTGTAATCAGGGCCTCCTCTTGGCATAGGGACTTTCTGGCTCTGGTTGGATGCAGGAATTCTTGCATGTGACATGCAGACATGCAGAGTCTCCCCACAGGCAAACACCATTTCCTTCTGACCATAATATCTACCCTTATAAGGTTGAGGGCAAGTGAAAAGCAACATAAAAGAACTCTCCCTGGTCTCTTTGCAGTGCCATGTAGTTTCAGGGCCTGCACCTCTCAGCAGGTAGGTCAGTAGATTGATATAGAATTTGGGCTGTTGTTTCTGGTGCTAAGGCAACTGAAAGGATTTCATTTAACTCTCAGTGTAAGACCAGGGCATAAAATTGCAGCAGAGAGGTGTATTTGGTAGACAGATAATGCCATAAATTATTCATTCTTCTTCTCTTATTCTGTTATGACTACTTAGTATGTATTATTTCATTAATAGAAGCCTAACATTTTTCCTGTTATTGCTTTTAATATTAATACAGATGTAGCTCCTTGTAAAGACAAAAATAATGAAATCTAAATTGAAAGGGGTTGTATCTTTTGTGTGTTGTATTTGGGTCTAAGCGTTGTTCTTTTGCCCCTTTTCATTGTCCCTTTGCTCCAGGTGAAGGATGCCACCCGGAAGATTGCGAAGGCTTTTGCCATCTCTGGCCCATTCAATGTCCAATTTCTTGTCAAAGGAAATGATGTCTTGGTAAGAAATACCCATGTGCCTGCGAGGACACTGTCACTGTGTTAGGTCATGTTGGGCTTTTGTCCCTCTGGTAATCTCTGTGAACACCGGCCACAGTCACTGACACCCCTGCAGCTGTTCTGTCTGAAAGGGATGTGGCACTGCATATAATGCTGGCAGTGTTTGAAGCCACAGGATCTTGGCAGCACTGATGTGTCAATCACAGATCTGTAAGGGACTCTGATCCATTGGCAGAAAGATCACTATACTTTCTGCAATATGAGTACAGACAGACATAGTGCTTATCTGAAATCACGTACTTTTTGAGAAAAAGAGCAAATAAAATAAAACTTGAAGCCAATTTATTCCTAATTAACTTGCTATTTTATTTCAACCAATCAGTAACCAATACTTATATTTCCCACTTACTATGCAGTCGTACAGTAGTTACAAAGTTATGTAAGATACAGCTCCTGCTCTCAAGCACCTTATAACTTAATGAGGAGCAAGAATAAAATGAATTTGAAATTGAATACGATTAAGTATAACAACTGCATGGGAGGTTGTACAAATAAAATGGCTTTTGAGTTGAAGAACAGAAAGTTCGTATCTGCCAGTGTATGCAAACATGGCAGCATGAACATTGATCTGGGTGAACACACATCTCTTTCATTTGGGGTGGATTATAAAAGCTTTCAAGGGAGATTTTGCATTGTGAGCTATACCTTACAGGATAGCTGAAATCTTGACAAGTTAAAGAAGGGAAAAGGATATTACACATAGATAGAAAATCATTTACAATGGTGAGAAAACTGCATATTTAAAAAAACAGTGAAAGGCTCAGTTTAGTGAGATCGTTTTTCTAGGTAAATAATAAAAGGTAAACTTGAAAGTGGGGCTGGATCCAAGAAAATGATCTAAAATAAAATAGACAGGTATTCTGAGCAAGAGAATGAAAAGGCTTTGGGGATTACGTTTATTCTGATGACAGTGGGTATGTAAGGAGAGCTCTCAGTAGGAACATGGCATTGTCTACACCAAAGTGATTCCATCAGGGATGTTTGGGGAAATCTGATGGAAGAAAGTAAGAATTCAAGGATACTCAGAGGACCAGTTAGAAAGAGTTTAAGTAGGGTGGAGAAAAGGAAAAATTTTAGCAAAACAAGTGCCAGTCACCTGTTAGTAATAACGACAAACCACGTGTCGGAAGAGACATCAGTGTTATACCATTGATGGTCGTCATCTCCCTCCTTTTGAATTTTCGATCCTTCAGGTGATCGAGTGCAACCTGAGAGCTTCGCGATCCTTCCCCTTTGTTTCCAAGACCCTTGGGGTTGACTTCATTGATGTGGCCACAAAGGTGATGACTGGAGAGCAGATTGATGAACAACACCTTCCGACACTGGAGCGTCCCATAATTCCTGCTGACTATGTTGCGATTAAGGTAATAGTTTTTATAATCTCTGAGTCATTCTACGAGTTCAAAGAAATTAAATGAATGATTTTCCATCAAAATTCTGATGACTCTGAAATTTCAAATGAAAGTAGTAGGTCAGTGATTGTTTTATTTCACTAAGATTATGCTACTTATACTAGTCGTAACTGTGAATATTTGTGGATTTATAAAAATATAAAAGTATCTATAATTGCTCAAACTAAAAGGCAATGATGCAAAGAATTAGGAGCTATTTATGTTGCTGACTCACGATGGTGCCAGATTATTTGGGGATAACTAATACTAGATGTGCTGTGTTGGGGTAAAGCTAAATTTGTGCCACTTTTGAGTTGTGCCAAGTCTTCAGAACTGGATGGTAAAAGTCATTACGTGGCAAAGCTTGTTAATTTCAGGCCACCTTGGCCCCCATTGCTGATCAGATATTTTCCTTAGTAGCAGTGTTAATTTTTCTATTTGAAAAGTGAGAGGGTAGTTATTGCTTATAATGATGCTGTAAGAACCACGAAATCAAAGTTATGTTTTAGTAATGATCAATGATAAAACCATCGCACCCTGCAAGCTGCCTCCTTATGTTGCATGGGGTGTTTATGATGTTTACCTACTTTTCCTGACAGGCATGAGGATTAGTGGGGTATGTAGATTCACTTTCACTTCTTAGATGAAGCACACATTGAAATTAATTGCTATTGCATGTATGTTCACGAGACACTGATACATTTTGGGTGCGTTCGAAGGGCTTCTGTCCCTACCTGTGCCAGTAGCGTTGCTGCAGCTCCTGTGCTGATTCCTGGCTTTCCAGTGGAGCTGTAAGCTGGAGCTATCAATCAGAATATTTATTAATTTTGCTTAAGTTAATAATTTAGGATGTCTTCAATTTTATTCTGCACTGAGATATAATTTTTCATGTTGGAGAAGGTGACACTTTCTTCCTATAGACTATGGTGCAAATGCAAATTCATGACTCTCAATATTATACAAATATATATATATATATACATATACATAACTATGTATATATATATGCAGAGCGAGAGACAGAGAGGAAGAGAGTCAGGGAGAGAGAGAGAGAGAGAGAGAGAGAGAGAGAGAGAGAGCGCTGAAAAATGTTTTCCATTAGGTATTTTTTTCTTTATGGAATCAGGGATTGGACTCAGATCCTTGCCCTTGCCAGGGAAGCACTTATTCTACTGAGCCATTTCCCCAGTCCTTCCACTAGGTATTACACATAAATTTCAATTGACTGTTAATCTATATATAAGAATATATGATTCTTGTTGATGTATATGAAAGTAATTTCCAAGTGAAAGCAATATTATAAGTACATGTTAAAAATTCATTACATCTTCCAACTTAGTTTTCTCTTTGTTATCACAGTGTATGAATGGCTCTTAAATTTTTTCAAATTACCTATTCATTGTCAATCTTAGTAGCATCAGTCTGGTTGATAGAAAGCTGCAGATGGAGGAGCAAGAGCTGGAGCACATGCATGCATCAGAACTTGAGTGGAGGTGCAGTCTAGACCAGATAAGTGGGGACAGAAAGAAACAACAACTTGGTTCTCAGTGAGTCTCTGTGATAAAATAAGTGAAAAGGGAGAACTTCTGTGTTCCAGTTCATATGTAAAGCTCTAAGAAACAGTGTTTCCAGGCAGAATGCTTTCAAGTGTCTTTAAGAGGTATCAACAACAGACGTCAGCTTACAGACAGCCGTGCCTGGCAAGGTGGCTTGTTGCAAGTTCAAATGATCAGAACAATAGTAGGAGTGTTTTAAAAGCCTATCAAAGGAAAAAGAAATGTTTGGACTCTCTTTTAGGAGAGACCAATGCCCAGTAGACATTGTTTGAAATCACTCCAATAAGAATATGTGTAAGCCAGATTAGAAACACTTGTCTAGACTAATCCCAGGGGACCTATTTACGGAAGGAATTTGTGATTATTTAACCCAAGTTTTTGGCCAAGAGCTAAACAAATTCTTGGAACAGAATTTTAAAGCCATTTTTCATGTCAGACACTTGGACCAGCGAGATGTTTTTGTATGTCTTCCATAGACTAAATGAATCCTGTGAGAGATGATTCACTAAAGAGATTCATCCTCTCTTCTCCTTTTTCATACCTTTCTCTCACATATTTTTCGTCTCTGTCATGTCTGACAGGCTCCAATGTTTTCCTGGCCCCGGCTACGGGATGCTGACCCCATCCTCAGATGTGAGATGGCTTCCACCGGAGAGGTAACTGGCTAATGACCCGTAATGCTTTCATTAAATCTACTTTGAAACCCATGGTTTTATGATGTGAATACAGTAAAGTAAGTTGCTTAGTAAGCAGGGAGAAGAACATGAACTTATACTTTTAGAGGAAGTCCCAGGGGAGAATTTTAAAGCAAAGAAGTGACTTTTACTCTTTTGGGACATGATCTAAATTCTCACTCATATTTCCACATGGGGATATAATGCAAGGATCCTTAATCTCCATTTTCATGTTACACATTGAGAACAACTTTCATGTCTTTGTGCAGCTATCTAGGTAAATATTGTCTTTAGTTCTCACTGTTTTTATTTTAAGGTCCTCAGTTTCTCTGGAATATCAGCTCATCTCTTGCTTGATTACCCTGAAATAAAAATATTAGGTTTTTTCTATCAATTTGTAGAATGATGGCATTACAAGAATCATACACCTTCCGGGTGTGGAACCTGCAGATTCATGCAATAGTTCAAGATCACTTTTAAAGCAACTTTAACCGTTGGGGGATTATCTAAAAACTATAATGGGACTGGCCACTGGATGTCCCTCTTCCCTTGTGTTGTGACTGTGCCAACTGAAGGTTTCTTTAGGAATGTGAAATGTGTTTTCTCTTAGAGAGCTGTCAGATTCTCGAAAGTTCTCTACATGTCAGTGTCAGGACATTTTATGAATCACCTAGCCCTTGACAGATGTGCTAGATACAACCTTCAGATCCCCGTCAGTGCACACTGGAGTGGCAACGGCAGACTGTGAGGCATCATTGTTTCTCTTGGTATTAAGGAAAACCTGGAAAAAAAAAAAGAATAATATTTAATTGCAACAAATGCATGATGCTTGCTATGGTTGCCTGGTTACAAGCAAGATGTGTGATGAGAGGCCAAGAGAGACAAAAAGCCAGACAGTGAGGAGTAAATGACTATGCTGTTTGTATTTGGACACTTGCAAGAGAGGACTCGTGGTCCCTTGGCTACTTCTTTTAACTTAATAGGGAGAAGAGCCTAGCTTTAAAATGAAAGCGATATATCACATTGCCAGTCAGTGTGGGCAGGCCCTCCCCACAGTTGATTGTTTGGGGGCTATTTTCAACTGTCCTGGGGTACAGGGCAGGGACAGACCCATTTTCCTTTATCCAATTTACTGTCTTTAGTTTTCAGTGCTTATATCCTTCCTGCTTGTGGATATGCATATTTGGAGGTTTTGAAATATGAAATCATAAATGAATTACAAATTATATCCCCTTTTGGTTACATCTTTTTTTTCCCAAAGTCTAAAACTAAGAATTCTTTATCCATCATGAGAAAGAAGCCTTTTCTGAGAGCCAGAAGGTGTGATGTTGCAATGCCTGTTTCATAACTGAAATCTGAATGATAATTCTAGCTTAGCCATCCCAGTTACGCAGTCTTCTTTCAGTGTTTAAATGGCTTGTGGTAGCGTTGCTCAAGCCTCCAGCCCCTGATCTAATTATGAGGCATTTTATTTTCCTAGTGGTGAAGTAGGGATGCTAAGTCTTAATCTTTACGGGAACATTGAACTTCTTCCAATGGCTTCTCAGAAAATTGCAGAAATTTCTTCTGTGTGATTGTATCTGTACTTTAAACAGGGCTTGCACCCTGTATTTCAGTAGGATTTGAGACCCATTCATTTAGGTTGACATCGCTTGACTTAGTGGGACTGCATTTGATTAAAATGCTCACTGTGCAGTGGTAAGCAGCCAGTATTTGTGGTCAGCTGCAGTTCACAGTCATGAGAACACACCTTGCCTCATGTAGGAGTCATTTGCTTAGAGCGCGAATCAGCCATCAGTGTTATTTACTGTAATGGTGGCTCTGTACTCGTGCCAAGTGATGGTGTGCGTGGCAGAACTGACTCCTGTCGTGTTAAATCCTGCCACTTGTCCTCCGGTTGCACAACTTCTTAACTCATAATTCTATTTGTAGCACACTTACTGTAGATGAAATCTCTGTAGATGCTAACATTATATGTTAGCTTGGACCATTTCTGTGGCATTTTGGACTTGTTGTAGGTTATTTTGGTTCGCTTTATGAAAATGACAAAAAGGAACAAGCTGTTTGGGGATTTTCATGGAGTTATTGAATTTCTCAGAAAGCTTTCTCATAAGCTGGATGAAATGACTCCGAAACAATTGGTTGCAGTTTGTCATTTCTAGTACTGACCTGTGAGTTCATACTCTGCTGCATAGCATTTACCACATATACTGTTATTTAAACAGTAACTCGTATTAACATTTGGAAGTTCACCATATTATGGGCCAGAAGCTGTGATTTGTATCCAAACAACTGGCGGTAGTATCCAGCCTGTTGGTCTACTGAGTGCTGTTGGATAGAGAAAGAATTGCTTATTCATTCATTATGCTTAATTAAAAACATAAGATGCATCTGCCCTGGCCAGCCTTTTAATCCCTAGATTCAGATTGCATGGTCTTTGGGCAACATCAATAAAATCTCGGGAAGTACTCTATGAGTGAATTGCTTTCTATTTCTGTGTTTTGTTTTGCTTTTTTTGTTGTTAAATGTAGCTGGCAGTTATTTGCTTTCCTTGTTTTATTTTTCATTTATTCCTAAACAGGTGGCTTGCTTTGGTGAAGGTATTCACACCGCCTTCCTAAAGGCAATGCTGTCTACTGGGTTTAAATTACCTCAGAAAGGCATCCTAATCGGAATCCAGGTAAGCGTGTGTGTTCATGTGTATTCACAGGGCCACAAGTGCTGGTGACTGGAGCACTTACTTCTGATCCGCCCTTAGTCTTTCAAACCCTACTAAGTACCCGGGCCTCAAAATTGAAGACATGGCCCTTATTTGATGAGTTGTCTCAAGCTGGCTTTCCGTGTTGAATGTTCTTGAAGGTAGTAAGTTCAGAGGCTTAAGAAACATTTCATAGTATGCCATTCATGCTCTTGACAAGTGTATTAGCTTTCTGCTGCTAGGACACAACACTGACACCTACAACTCAAAGGAGGACATATTTCACGTACTCCAGTTTCAGAAGTTTGGAGTGCAGGGTTTGCCGGCTCCAGGAAGGGATCTTATGGTGGAAAGGCTCAGGATGATAGGGCTGCTTAGCTCACAGGACCTGTGAAGCGGAGCAGGGGAGCAGCGGGGGACAGCATAGAGCATCCCAGGCCATGGCCCTGGGACTAGGACACCACATCCCAGGGCATGACCTACTAATCTGCTAGGTTTCTTCATTCAGTGAATTTGGCATGCAGGATAAACAAGCACAGTAAGCCTTCTGAATCAAAGCGGGGGAAAGTCCTCATAAATGAAGGTACTTATTCAATTAAAAGAGGGTATTATTGTTTTATCATTGAAAGTTCAGTATAAATCAGGGTGAAATGGTGGAGAGGAAATGTCTAAGAACCTTTGGAATGATTATTGCAAGAGCGTATAAACTCTTCTGCTTATGAATTTCAGGGAAAATATTAGATCCTTTTCATCTGGTCATTCACTCTCACTTGGGATTAGAAGTTCTTGGGTCCTATAAAAGCAAGAGGGTGTCCTATATAACACCCCTGCTGTGCTTTTAATAAGCTCAAGTCCTGTGTGGGTGTGTAAAAAAATCAATAAAAATTCTCAAGCCAATGGGTGATGATTATAAATGCTGCCTCATTAGGGTATCTTAATATTATCAAATTAGATTCTGGAGGCTGGACAGGGGCTGGCTTGGCAGAAGCTTCTGCGTAGAATAACTTGGGCTTTTGCTGCACAAAGCTGCATAAGGGCCTTGGTGAGCAGTCGGAACAGAGGGTAACAAGGTGGCTGACCACTGAGAAGCTTAATGGCGGCTTAGAGACAGATCCCATCATAGGAGCGACTCATTACATAGTAGATGTGTATTAAGTACTATTAAGTCCCAAGTATGAGCATATTTGCCTAAATTCCAGCTAAGGCTTAAAGTTTAATGTGAGACCTGGGGGCAGTAGGAAGAGGTCATGCCCTTCACCCTCATCTTTACAGCTAATCATAGCAGCACTAACATTTTAAAATACCAGTTTGAGAAGGCAGTGATGTATAACATTGTGCCTTGTTTGGCTCCAGTGCTGGAGGAAATGTGAAGCAGAAATTAATTTGATCCCTGCCCAGTATTTGTATGATTTTGGCATTAGAATTTTGTTTTGTAGGGAAAAATGGGATTTTTTTTTTGTAGAGAATCAGAGTTTTCATAAAGCAATGAGGTGATATCCATTGAAATGTACCTTATAATGCATTGGCTTTATTTAAAAGAAGTTAATGTTTCAATAGCTGTGTGGACTTTGGAAAGAACATTCTGTGTATGAATGCAAAATGTTAGGAATATGATATATATATTTTAACTATAAAGTTTAATGACTATTTCCCAATAAAATTATTTTTAAGGAAATATTTGCATTTGTGGAAAAAGTGATCAGCTAGACTGTCACCTCCATAGACATACAAGAATCATATTTTCTGACTTATTTTATATGGCAAACAAGGAAAAACTTCCCCCTCTAATAGGAGAGGTAAAGTCTCTCTATTACTACATGTGGAATTTTCATTTGTAGTGATTTTTAAACATGTATAATATGCTAACTGATTGAAAAACATAGCAGATGATACTGATTAAATAGTAAAAAGCTATAAAAATCACTATATAGCTTCTTAGCTAAGATGGAATCGAGTCTAATCTCAACTTTTTACACAAGCTTCATGGTGATTTCAGACAAAATAATCCAGACTCTATATTTAAGGCTATATTTCAGTCTTTATGATTTTATTTAGGATGATTTCACTTGGTCAGATGACTTCATGTAAGCTCTTATAAACATAAAATTAAAACTAAAAGGAACATAAAGTATTACTGCCCACACATCAATGAAGTCTAGTCTAATAAACACATTGGGAAGCATCTGGTGGATGTAGAGTTATATAATAGCATTCTGAGAAAGAAAGTGCAATTTCACTTTGATTTCTTAAAATAGTCATTTAGTTTGATGCTTTGTAAACCACATTCACAGAGGAACACAGTTGTTCTTGATTTGATTTAGTATTTATCCATTGTCAGTGGAGAGGATTTCTCCAATCAGTGGGGAGGATTTCTCCATTGTCAGTGGGGAGGATTTCTACATTATTTGTCTCATTTGAAATAAGGTCTTCTTTCCTTACTCTACCCAAATCATTCTGTGAGTAGAAAGATTGAATGAAAATATCTTGACTCATTCATTTTTTAACGAATTAAATTTTTTGGCCTGTTTAGGTATACATGATCACATTCATCATAGGGAATTTGTACCTGTACTTGGTCTATAATGATTCTTTTTTTTTCTGTTCCTCTCCCTTTAACTCTTCTTTTTTGCCTTATTTACAAAAATGTCTCCATTTTTTTTTTTTTTTTGCTTTCTTGTTTTTCTTTCCCCTTCCTTCCTTTCTCCCTCCCAGTTCTCCTTCCTAGTTGCACATTTTCTTCCCACTTGACAATACCTATTGCACATTATGGTTATTTATACTTTTCATTTCTCACAAAAGAAGCAATGCAATATTTACAAATATGTGTCAAGAATATGGTCTCAAAATGCATTCATTTATATAGAAATGTCTCAAGTTCATCCTGCCTTATGATTAAATAGTATCCATTACCTTAATTTGTTTTTCTTTATGCATTCATCAGTTGATTAATTTTGCACTACAGGTTGCAAGAGAAACTAGAGGACCAAAAACCCAAGTGTTCAAAAACCTAAAGCTGAACACATTGCTTTTTTACTGTTGGAAGCTTAATATATGTTGCTTTAAATAGACATTTGTAAGTGGCAGCTTTCATCTGCTTCTCAAGCTTAATAGGTAGATTGTGTGTGCTTGCTTGTGGGTGTGTATGGGAGCACACACATTGCATGACAAACTTTCTGGGTTTTTTTTTTTTTATTTCTTTTTTCTTTCTCACCCTAACCTTTACTTACATAGATTCTCACTAAAGTTAAATCCCATGGGTCAAATTACCCAAGAATTCTGAAGTACCTAAAACATTGATCTAGCAACTGTGGCTTAGAGTGAAAAAAAACAGAAGAACAATTTAGAATTTATTATTTAATTAGAACAGGTACTGTGTTTCTACCAAGTGACATCAATATGCCAGGCATTTCAGTGGTAAAAAGGTCTAATACAGGTTTATGTGGCAACAAAAGCATCCTTGATTTTGCTACTATAGTTATAAGCACCTTTCATCCCATCAGCATTTATTTTTAGTTGTGAAGAGCAGGAATTCTGGCTTGTTTTGAGGTTTTCTAGAACACTAACAATGAATGACTGACTCTAGAGCAGCTTAAGAGCATTCGCTAGTTTTTCCTCTCTGATTGGGCTATTCAGAGATGCTTGCAAGTGGCACAAACCAACCTGACATCTGCGGCTTCAGCACTGCTCAGAAACACAAAGCAAGCATTTTATTTGAAGAGACAACTCCAATTGACATGAGTAACCTTTTATCTTCAATACAGCATCATTAGGAACAACCATAGAGTGGTCAATGCAGACATCCTGTAAAATCCACAGGCATCATTTGTGGCTTTTGTTTTCTGTTTCTGGCAGTTGAATTACTGTAAAAATTATCAATTTATATATATATATATATATATATATACACACATATATACATACACACATTCATTGATTTATATATATATATATATATATATATATATATATATATATATATATATATATATATATAGAGAGAGAGAGAGAGAGAGAGAGAGAGAGAGAGAAAGACTTCTTTATAAACATTTCCAAGAAAATAAATCAGCTTGTACTTTTCACCTCTAGTAACAAATGATTTCTTACACAGGTATTTTCAATCAGCTTTTAAATCTGAGGCTACTCAGATGCAAGCTGACAGCTGTAATTTCTTTTTGTAGCGAGGCTGTTTCATGTGTCGCAAGTGTTCAATACATATTTGATAGAAGTTTATAGTGTGTCTATGGAAGCCAACACCCCAGACCAGAAAGCAGAGGGGTTCCCTGCCAGAGAACTGCCAATACTGTCATGTTGTATATTCATCTTTTCCACTTGGGGGATGACACAAAAACAGCTCCATAATAAGGTTCTGCCTGGTGTCTTCAGGTATTAGAGGACTTTCTGACTTATTTTATTTTAAAATGATAGAAATGTATTCTAGATCTCCTCCTGTGACATTTCTTATTGTGACTTTGGCCAAATTAATGCATTTTCACCTAAAATTGGAAATAAATGATCAATAGTCTTTTCAGCCCCATTATGCCCATTTCTGAGTCTGTCCTAGAATCATCTAGAGGGTCTGAGAAATGATGAAGGACTGGGATCCAAGTACAAAGTTCCTGATTCCACTCATCTCAGTTGAGCCCCCATTTTTATCTATTTAATAAGCTCCCAGTGAGTGCTGGGATTATTGGCTTGGGGAGCACAATTTGAGAGCCATTTTACATGAAAAATGGTGTTGAGAAAGTTATCATTTGTTTTTACTCATCATAATTTCAATGTCTCTGTTAGAGCAAAGTTTAAGAGACTGACAATAGTCCAGTGCATGGTGAAAGCATTAATTAGTCAATGAGACTTAAGTTGCCTGAACAGTTTTAATGTTGAGCCTTCTAGTGTGGCTTGGTGCTTACTTAGGTCTTTTCTGTGTTTAGCAGCAGTACAAAATGTAACATTATAAGTAGGAAAATTTAACAAAATGCAAAGGTTCATTTTTAATATTTCATGTACTTTTGTTATGTACTAAGGAACTTTAAACTCAAAAGAAAACCTAGAATAGCCTCCTGGTCAGCCCCTTGATTTTCAGGCAAGACCATACTTGAATACATAAGTTTCCTATTCTCCTTAGTGTATTTTTAAGAGACTACCACATACCTCATTAAATTGTCCTGTTGTCAGTGAGAGTTACGCTCTGGTTTCCCTACTTATCTCTTTTTATGTTTTAATAAATAAAAAGAGCTTTTTGTATTTAAGCTCATTTTTTCCTTTTTGATTCTGAGAGGAAATGGAAAGCTGTGTCCTGGGCATGGTTATAATTCATGTCCTAGAAGACTGTCATGAATAACCACTGAGCCTGCCTCAGCTAAGATTCATCCTGTTCTATTTATCTTTTCTATTTGCCAATAGTTTCTTTTCATAAAACTGCCATTCTGGGATTGAGCAGGCCGGAATCTGGAAGAATTTTGTATTTGAACACAGATTTTGGGCTCATTCCTTGGGTTTAGATCTGTTCTCAGAGAACCTCTACATGTAAATTTTAGGAAGTTTTAAGGGCTGACCATCGTCAAAGTTTTGCATGATTCTCAATATGCTTTATCACTGTTCATAGTTCTTGGCTCTGAAATAAGATCATAACCCTTATTTTTTTTTTTCTTTACCATCACTAGTATGACTTCTAAACAGACAGCAAATCATTCACTAAATTAACCACTTCATATCATCTTTTTAAAAACTTCTTATGAAATAAAGCAAATTGGTTCATTTGAGGAAGAAGTAATATGTTTTCAAGTACATATGATTTTAAATATTCTTTAGTTCACTTACATTCTTATTGATGAGGTCAAGGTCAGGGTTTGATGTTTGGGTACATTACTGAGTTTTCTTTTTTCCCCCTTCATCCTGACCACTGTCTTGTACATATTAGCTGTTCTGTAACAGTCGGTATGTTCAGAAGTGGGCAAGCATGGATGGCAGTGAGCAGGGGTTCAGGGCATGCAGCAGACCTAGAAAGGTCACAAGGGGACTGTGCTGGCCCTAGAAACACAGGTCGCCTGGCTGGGGTCCTAGGCAGGACACAGAAATTAATCACCGAAAGCATCTGGCCAGGGAGCTGGAGAAATGGGGAAGACTTCATGAAAGTGAAATGTAAATATGTGACAGGGAAGTTGGCTTGGGTTTTAAATGTATCAACTGGTGGAGGAACCAAAGGTTGGAGACTGGTATACGGGGACAGGAACCTAGTCTCTGGAAGTCTGGGAGGAACAATGATTTAACTAACATAATTTATATTTATTGGGTATTATTGTTGCCCAGTAATCTTAGTGCTTATTCATAAATTGGCTTACTGAAAAAATCACAACTCTAGGATACAGGTGCTGCTACCTTTAAAAGATATGGTAGACAGGTTAAGTTGTTCAAAGTCACAGGGCTTAATACATTTTGAGGAAAAAATATATTTTGAGGCCTTCAGAAAGAATAATAATAGATAGTGTCCTCACTCTCTCAGAAATGAAGATGACCTAGACATCCACTCCTCTAAGTACACAGGATGAGTGAATGGTAAAGCCATGACTTCATGTGTCACACCAGTGCTGATTCTTTAACTGCAATCTTTTATTACTATACAGTAATTGCAAAATTTGGTGTCAGCACGACAGAGATGGATCTAAACCTACAAAGGCTGATTGGATTTAGTAAGGAACAAAAGGGTTTAGGCATAAGGCCAAGAGCAAAGAACAAGAGAATGTGAACAGAATTTCATGTATATCAGAAAATAAATGAAAACACTACAAGGTGGAGAAAAGTAACAACTTTGTTGTCTTTGAATATAAAGCCCAGTGTGACATATTGTCTCTTGTGATAGGAGTACTGCATTGCATATGACTAAGTAAGAAGCATGTGTAGCAAAGTAGTTAATTTTTTTCTAATTTATTTTCAGCAATCATTCCGTCCAAGATTCCTTGGTGTGGCAGAACAGCTGCACAATGAAGGTTTTAAGGTAAGTTGTATTGTTATTATTTTTCAAGTAGCTTCTCTCAGCCTTGAAATTTACCCACAAAACAAAATACTACAGAAACAGGAACAGAAATAGGTCAAAATATATCCTTTTAACCTGACAAGCATAAATGAGTTCACAGTTTCAAGATTTTAATATGAGTGCAACCAGCGAAGCAGTATCCCTTTCCCAATTCCATTACATCAGGTTCAATTGTTTTCCTATTTTACTCAGGGAGGAGGCTCTGAGGATGGCTAGGAAAAGGAAGGGAGGGATCCATACCCCTTATGTATGTATTAAACTCATTTGGTCTTCCAGAAAGTTCTCTGTTTCAGCTCTGCCCAATCCTCACAGCTAGCCTTCCAGAAGATTCCCTGGTTTTAGCTGTGGCTCTCACTGACACAGGCCGGTAGCTGTTGTATAAGCAGTTCTCCCCAGTCCCTTTCCTGAGTTAGTCTAGGAGGCCTCCCTCTTGTGTACTGAACTCCTTGTGCTGCAGCACAGGCCCTGTTAAAGGCTGTATTTGGTATTCTTGTTGATAAATAATAATAATAATAATAATTAATAATAATAAAATCTTTAGTAGAATTAAAAAAAAACTAGTTTTGTGTTTTAACAAGAATATTACAAACTCGGTAGAAATTGTCAGCTAAAAACTTAGAAAGATTAGCTGAAGCATAATTGGGCTAAGTTCTGATGCATTTCCTTGTATTTTTTTCTTTTTACTTTCCTGTTTCCATATGAGATCATACTTTTCAGCTGTTATAGGCACAACTTTACAGTGAGGGCCACCACATAAAACCAGGTTCAATACAGCAAAATTATTCCCACAGCTCAAGCTGGGCTTGTGGCCATGTAGTTCTGTTGATCTGAGTTAAAAAAATTCAAAGCCATCAGTAATTCTATATATTTTTCTTATACAAAAGTAGTTGCAACTAACATTCTTAACTTCTTTGTTTAATGTTTATAAAGGGACCAGGCCTCTGAGTTCTGAGTCTAAGTCTGTACCTTGGGTACAATATTATTTCTTGTGTTTTTTTCAGTTTCTTCTTTGTGCTCTCAATGGTACTTATGCTCCAGTAAGCTTTGGATCTATAAAATTATTTCTTCTGATAGAGTGACTGACTTTTCCATTTCAAATGCAGCTCTTTGCCACGGAAGCCACATCTGATTGGCTGAATGCCAACAATGTCCCTGCGACCCCAGTGGCATGGCCATCTCAGGAAGGACAGAATCCCAGTTTGTCTTCCATCAGAAAGTAAGAGCCAGATGGACTATTTCTGAGTTGGTCAATATACAGAGGATTTATTGTGTTGGCTAGCTTGAAATGAATGTTTACCTTACTCAATTACAAGTTGTTTAAAAGTCTTTTAGCAATCAGTTTAACAATGAATATATTTGTGAATAATAGTAAAGTCTCTTATAGATTGCTGTTACTATGGAATATACACTATCACCTGGGTATGTGGCATTATGGAAAAATCTTTAAAATACTTACTGATGAAAATGTTTTTGTTGATCACTATAAGTAGAAGCATAACACTGTGTATTTCAGATCAAACTTACATGTATAATATAAGGCATGTGTAATATTGGTCATCTGAAGTTCAGTGAGGTTGTGTGTCCATGGGTCAACGAATCAGTCATTTTACTGAGAACTCGCCAGATGCAGTAAACTGTGGAGCAGTATGGTCAGGTCTTTTATTGGCTTACCTAAGTGGCCACCCTTTATTATGCCTCAGGCATAACATCATTAGATTTCATAAGATGTTATTTCATTGTGTAACCTAGATCTCTAGTGCATCAACACTTACAAACTGTGTGGCATGAGTACATTGTAAACTTTCCTCAATTGTTCCAGGGTATTACAAACTAGCCAATGGTGATATCATGCCAAATTCTATGCAGTAAATCATGTGCTAAGGCTTTTAAGAAGTTGATCCAGGATGAAGGTTTCTGCAAGCAGGCACAGGAGCCAGGGATTTGATCCTCCGGCCTGCTGTGTGGGTCCCACCCCCAGGGCATGCTGAGACAGCAATTGAGACTGGGTGTGGTGGTGCCCACCTATAATCCCAGCTGTTTGGAGGCTGTAAACAGGTGGATCACTATGAGTCTGATCTAGTAGTGAGACCCTGAACACTCTGTAGACCCTTCCCCCGCAAAAAAAGTTGATCTATACATTACTATTAAACTAATAAGAAAATGGCACAGGCCTTACCAAACGTTCAAGGATGTTATAAGCTCACCACTTTAGAGACTGTGAAATAAACAACTCCTCTTCAAGCTTCTGACATTTACATGTCTCTTAGTGTTAGTAGCAGCCTAGCACAGAATTTGTAATGGTTAACTGAAAATAAGGTGACCTGGATTCTCTCTTCCTCTACTAACAAGTGTTAGAAAACAAGCAGGGAAGTAGGTGTAATGCAGGGATGGCATCACATGGGGCCTTCTCGAAGGGGGCGTCGCTGCTTACTGAAAGAAGTGAAGCAAATGTTTATCAAATTGCCAATTCTTAGGATGATTAGATAGCATGGTGAAGAGAAAACAGGGTTTTGGATTGATCAGACATTAGCCAGCATTTTTTCAAGCACACAATAAAAATTCTAATCCCTTCGTGGGAATAATTTGAAGATGTACTTGGGAACAGAAGAAGGCAGGTGAGAGTCACCTCAGTATGGCAGTGATTTAAGTGGCTAAGAGAATAACCAGCCTTTTAACAATGATAAAATACAAATTATTACCTCACTGGCAAGTATTCACTTATTTGTTTTTTCTTCCAGATTGATAAAAGATGGCAGCATTGATCTGGTGATTAATCTGCCCAACAACAACACTAAGTTTGTCCATGATAATTATGTGATCCGAAGGACAGCTGTGGACAGCGGCATTGCTCTCCTTACTAATTTTCAGGTATGTTCTTTCCTTGTGTTTAGCCACATGGGGTTTCATTTCTGGGCATCCCCTGAAAGTCTTAATCAGTGTAAGCATCTTTCTCTTCCCCGTCCTTGTAACAATCAGAATAGATAGAGATCTGGGTGTTTTTTAAATTTTAAATATTATGAGTATATGTTTGCAGTACATAATAATGACATTGAACAGAGGGAACTGGTACATGTCTATAAGAAATGTCAAATATTTTAGAGGAGTATTATTAATAGAATCTTATAGTAAGAATACTAACACAGTAGGTCATAACCTGGATGGGCTAGCTGGAGATCAAGCTATTGGGATCATCCAAAGCATGAGTAGCCTTGGCTCTTTCATTACTCATTCAATTATACTTCATATTGGAAGTGGGAGTGTTCCATGGGATGAGGATGCATACTTTTATACTTCTGTTTCTAAATGAAAGACACTACATAGAACAGCAGGTTAATACTCAAAGCTCCTGATGCAGCACAAGAGTTTTTCCAATTCACAGAAGATCCATGCAATTCAATTGAGTATATGAATATTGTTAGTTTAATGTGTACATGACACACCAAATTTAATATACAAAGATTCACAGATTTGAGACTCACTGACTTTCTGTCCATCCTGTTTTTTTTTCTCCAAGTCAGTTTTAATCTCGATGGGGGAGGAGAAATAAGCTTATTCGTAGTGGATTCTGAAACATGGGTGGAAGTCCCTGTGAAATAAAAAAAAATCATGCCTTTTGTCCCATGCCCCTTTGAAATCAGGGAGCAGATACTTGTGACATTTCACTCCTGATTCCTTCAACATTTGCTTTCATCTCATGTGAGCTGGTAACATTTTTGACATTTTTCTTTGCAGGTGACCAAACTTTTTGCTGAGGCTATGCAGAAATCTCGCACTGTGGACTCCAAGAGTCTTTTCCACTACAGGCAGTACAGTGCCGGAAAAGTGGTATAGAGGAGCGACACCACAGTTTCATTCTTAAATCACCTGAGCCATGTTTTATCTAAAGGAACCAATTCCTGACTTTATTTCCCACAGATGAATATTGATGCAAAGCTATTGGAGTTCTCTGTGTAGGACCTTATTCTGCATCTGTCACAATTAAATAGTTGCCAGTCTCTTTTGCAAAATCTTAGAGTCTTTTTAAAGTAACTTGTTCTTCAAGAGATTTTCACCCACTCATTAAAGCTTTATATTTGGTGATCTAAGGCTTATCTGTGGACTTACTTGGAGTTAACGTTTTATGGTGCTGATTCCTGATGATCGATATAGAAATGCTGCTATTCTGTCTTCTGAACTCTGTGCTTTAAACATACTATGTCATTTTTTAAAAAATAGTATCTGCCACACTGAGGACACATTCAGAGAAGAGTGCTATAAAATTCGGTAAAATGAAATATAGATTTAATTTATGAACTTTTTCCATCATATTTGTCTGTTGTTTTTGATAAGCATTCTCACCTGTCTGGGAAAGATCTTTTTTTTTTTTTCATTCCATGATACAGAATCTGAAAATATGACAAGAGCATCAGATTATAGATTTTTATACACAATGCTTTTTTGTCCAGATCTGTTTTATAGGAGTATGTTGGCAGATGGTAGAAAACACTGAGAGGTTATATTCTTGTTTTTTTCCTTTGGCTTTTATCCTGGCCCAAGCGAATCTTCAGATCTGTGCCATTCGCCCTCTATCCTAATTCTGCAATAACTTGGAAGTCCAAGCAATTCCCTACAGATGATAGGTTTTGTTGATCTACTGAGTCCTGTGGTGCATTATGAGCTCCATACATGCTAAATTCTTCTGTGTTTCCAGAAAAGTTCTTCCAGGGCAGACTTTGTGGCTTTTAAATGTTTTGTGTTATTACAAGTGCCTAATTGTGAACTTTTTAATAAAATAATATTAAGAGATAATTCAGTTGTATTTCTCTATTTATTTACTTAATCCTTTTATATAAAACTCAGTTCATTTCTATGGTAACACAAGGTTTGAGGTCAGTATCACACTCTATCTATCTATCTATCTATCTATCTATCTATCTATCTATCTATCTATCTATCTGTCTGTCTGTCTATCATCTATCTATCTATCTACCTACCTATCTATTATCTATCTATCTATCTATCTATCTATCTATCTATCTATCTATCTATGTATCATATAATCTATTCATCTATCCATTTACCAATCTACCTCTCTATTTGTGACATTGGGATTGAAACTATGGTCTTCACACTGAGTTGAATCCCCAGTTCTTTTTTGTATTTTTATTTTAAGGCAGTCTAGCTAAATTTCACAGCCTGGACTTGATTGAACTCCTTTGCCTCAACATTTTACAGTACTGACATTATAGGTTGTGCCACCCTGCCTGGTACATATTTACTTTCTCTATACAAACTCATATCAGATATTATCAAATTAATGTTGAAAACAATAAATTTTTATGACATTTTTTTCTAATTCCACTCTTGCTGAAGGATCTCAGGTTGAAGTTTATGATGTGGTTATGTGATTGTATGCCACCTTTGATCTGGATAATTTCCAATATATAGGTATAACTACATCCTGATATATAATATATATATATATATATATATATATATATATATATATATCATATTATATATATTACACACACACACACACACACACACTTTAAAACAAATGTCTTATGTAACACAGGAAAAGTAATGGAGTCCGATGAGAAGCTGACCCATATTAATTGGTGGAGATAGTGTGAGTAGGCAAAGTAATACCATATCCTGGATTTATTCCCCCAAATGTCACTTTGTGAAGGCCCTATGGTAATGCTTTTTCTCTCACACCAGAGTCTATTGATTCCTATTTTATATTGCTCTATCTAAAAGAGTTTCAAATTAATTTTCTCTTTCTCTGCTCTGTTACCAGTGTGGATGGGACATTCATTACTGCTCCTCTGTGATCTTATAACTGTGAAACTGATGATAATTCATTTACTGATAATATTTAATAAATTCCTGCACTGTTTTGTCTAGCACATTCATGATCCTCCTACTCTTGTTATTTTACTACTTTTCTGTTAATATTCTACTCACCAATAGCATCACTACCAGAACAACCACTACCAAAGTAACTAATATTATTATGTCTCTCTTACTTCACAGCTGGTTCTGAGTCCTTTGCATAATTCAACTCACTTAGTTCTCCAAGTGTCCACATGAGCAATGTGACCTGTATGCCATAAACAAAGAAACGTGGTCACTAGAAGCTAAGTAATATACTCAAGATCACACAAAATATAACTTTATTGATTTGGAAATTCTATTCTGACATGATAGCCATATCAAGATCATTTCTTATGATAGAGAAATATTTGATTTGCCTCTAGAGATAAAGGGAAGATACTTTTATATATCATTTTGAATAATGTCATATAGTTCCAAGGCAGATGACAGGGAGAGATTTTGTTTAAGGAGATTATTAAATCTTCAGTCTGACTAGCGCATGAGATATGTGTGAAGGAAAGGGCTGGAGATATGTTGAGGGCATGACATGTTTAATAAAGTAGAAGTTTTGAAACATTTGGAAGTATTTTTGGACTTAACCTGTTTTGTTGATTGGTAATATTTTACCTCATTTTCTTTATGCTCTGTCTGTCTCTCTATGGGTTTGTTACTATAAGAAAATGCCAAAGTAGGCTAACTTTATCAAGAAAAGAAGTTTATTTACGTTATAGTTCTGGAGCTCAAGGTCATGGTGTTGGAATCAGGTTGGTCCTGGTAGGGAACCTCACGCTGCCAGGGTCAGAATGTGTGAGGAAGAGATTACATTGCCAGAGAACCAGAGAAGGACCCGAGGGCAGGTTCAAGCCTGTATACAGTCCTATTCTTTGAGAACCAATGTGAACCTCATTAGAAATATCTTCCTTCTGAGGGTTCTTTTCAACTACCAGAAATACTGCTCATAATCCCTGCCCCTTAAAGATCCACATCATTTCACACACCACTACCCTAGGGATCAAATCAACAATGTTGGAATCTTTAAGGAGAGCTCAACTGGGCCATATGCGTGCCATAATGCTGTGTCTCTTGCATCCATCTATCTCTCTATCATCTACACACACAGGCATGTTTGAAAACACAGAGAAAAAAAGATAAATATTATGCTTCGATCACAAGTGAGTAGGCTGGTAGTGACTGACTTAGAAATGTAACTCAGTTTGAAATAACTACTACAAATTGGCACAATACTTAATTTTTATATTCTGGAAATTTAGTAAATGTTCCTAATTTTGTTACTTTGAACATGCTATTTATAAGAGGGCATAAGATTAGAAGAGCAATAGTAATCAATCAGGCAATATTCTTTGTAAATAAACTTTATTTTGTGTTGGTGAAACAATCTTTGAAAACCTAGAAGAGCACATTTGCTCTGTCCAGGGTACTGACATGGAAATAGATACATTTTTGTTTTTGTTTGCTTTCTGTTTTTAGATATTTCAAACTTTAAGAAGAGTGACATACAAATAAGGAATACATCTAAGACTTTTGGTTGTAGGAGGAACATCCAAGAAAGTGAAAGCACGTTTGTGTTCTGATCTGATACGCTTCGCTCTGTTGGAATGCATGTATTCTTTGCACATAAATGGGTTAACACAGCTTTAAATGTCTGTATTCATTATACATTACAAGCGCAGACAACACAGCTTCTACGTCTGTACAGCTGAGCCGTAAATCACGGTAGTTTCTCCACACAGACAATTTAATAGCATGTGTTAAGGGTGGGTTCTGTAGATTGAGTAGTAAAGCTCAGCCAGCTCATAGAGTGAAGAAGAGAAATAAAGAACAATCCATTTGTAGATTGAGGATTTTACAGCTTTGGAAAGGTAAGTAAAATATTTTAAATGTGCTCTGTCAAACTTTCCCCTTAAGCAGCATTCCCACTGGAAACTTTTTCAAACATCTACAATATTCATTTATCTGAGCAGCTGCAGGTACTTGAGCCTCAGCTTCTGCAGTGTCCACAGCCTCTTGAACGATGAAAGTGGAAATTATCAGAGAAACAAACCATGTCTGAATGCAGCTAAGTGCTCCGTAATTACACGCCAGCATTACCATTTGGCTCCTGGTGCAGCCCCCTGTGGGCACAGGTGCCGTAAATGCTCTCACACACCTAATCAAACCCACAAAGACCTTTCATTACATGTCATTTGAGACACCCTTAGGTTGAAAAAAAGGCAGGCTCAACTTTATATTTCTCTCCTTTCTTTCTCTTACCATTTCTTTGCTTTGTTCTTCGATGTAAAATTCATTGTTCCTAATAACTATTACTATTCCATTTTATGAGAAGCTGATGCAATTGGTGGGTGAGAAAGTAATGTGGCAGGAGGAAGAATGTCTAGGCTCCCTCAAGTGGCGCAGTGGGCTCTGTGAAAAATTGGTAATAATTGTCTCTCCTTCTTCTCTTGTGCATAATGCCAGTGCAAGCGCTCCAGGAAGGGAATTTAAGGACCTACAGCTGTTGAGATCAATTCAGCTATGGAAAAAAATATCTCAGCAAGTCAAAATTAGTACCATTTGTGCATGTTTTTTTGTTGCTTAAAGATTATTTCGAGTCTTTACAACTTTTGTTTTGTAAACGACTTGTATCCAGAAAAAATTATTATTTTCTCACTAAAAAGCCAAATATATATCCATATATAATATACATATAATGTATATATTATAATATATACATATATTATATATATATTGGCAGCAGTAAATATCCCCTGTTTTGCAACTAGCAGCCTGCTAAATCATTTCTTCAAGGTATTTTGTAGGAGAAACACAAACCACAGGGAGAAGCTTTTGTTCACCAAAGGAAGCAACAGTAGTTATCTGGACATAAGTTTGAGATGTTTGTGTCTTCTAAACTATTTTCCACACCCAGCAGAATGCTGTTGGGCAACCATAATGAAAATGTGCAAAACGGGAGAGAAATCATGTTTAAAAAGTTTATTCACAGAGACAGATAGCTTGAAATTTTTATTTTCTTAATAAAGGATGCATTTTTCACAGAAAGTACCCAGATGACTGTTTTCTTTTCTGAAACTTAAGTGTTCAGCAGTCTCTTTAGTAATCTTTTTAATCTGCTCATGCAATGCCTTCAGGGTTGCAATATGCCAAGATTTGTAAGCCTGTGCATAGAAATACACTGCTAAGTGTTTTCATGACTTTGCAAATTTCTTTCAAGAATACTGCAAATGAAATTTATATGTAATAATTTAATTATATTGCAGTATTTACTGAAATTCTCTATTGAAGAGAACTTACACATGAAGACTTATTT